>LQNS02001155.1:4417783-4430803 GCA_001587735.2 Parhyale hawaiensis
GTTAATGGTTTTTTGCTGGATTTCCTTTAGCAGCGTTTTGGGCTTCCCGGTGTTGCAAATGCTTCATTTGGGTTGTATTACCTGTCCGTGGGAGCCCAAGCGTGAAGTTTTAATAATACTAATAATAACTCTCTGAATTAGAACGCGGTCAAATTGCTGAACTGCATAAGCAAAGTTTGTCGCAGCGTGCAATCGCATCTGAGATTCACCGTAGAAACAAAACTGTGGTTTCAACTTCCTAAAGAACCCTGAAAGTTATTGAACAGACAAATCTAGTCGCAGACGATATAAATGCCCCCTGCATTGAGTAGGAGAATTAAACGAGTTGTTTCTCAAGACAGAGGACGGTCTTCCAGGCAACCCAAGGCACTCACAGGTGCTGAGTGCAGTTCAGTAAACTTCAAGCGACACTCACGACTAAAGGGCATGAAAAACAAACAATGTCTGAAAGGTCCTCGGTTGTTTCCGTGTCACAAAGTGGCCCGTTTGCCCTTTCCTGGAGAGCACTAAATATGGGACATTAAAAAGTGGCCTAAATTTTTGTTTCCTTACAAGAGAAATGAAGTGGATGGCCCGGATGACTTTCAACTGTACTGGCATGACAAAGAGATGCCCCATGAAATGTTTTTCAATCGTCGCAGCAGTGGAGGCTCCGTTATGGTTCGGGATACCTTTTGAGGGTCGTCAAACTGCTGCTGGTCATGTCGGCATGTTACAAAGATTATCTTTGTCGGCCCTTGTTGTCGCTTGTGTGGTGATGAATGGATTTTCCACCAGGATAATGCAGCAGGCCACACTGCACGGCAAACTATGACCTCTTTTCAAAATAATGGGGCCCATGTTTTACATTATTCAACATGTTTACCAGACTTAAACACACTAGAAATTCCTGGAGATGGATGACGAGAGATGTTTGCGGAATCGGTAAACAATTTATGACAGTAAACCATTTTCGTGACTGCATCTGTAGGAGCTATGACAATATTCATCCAACCCTCGTGGAAACCATCAGTTCTAGTATGCCACAAAGAATTTTTGAGGTTATCAACCCGAATGGAGGCAGTACACATTACTAAGTTCAAACTTTGCTCACCTCAACATCCTTGTCGAAAGGTTACCTACGATTTCTATTCGTGATCTTATAATTATGATCAACTGACAAACTCATTGTATGACGAAAAAGTACATTTCTTAATAAATCGTTACTGGAGGTGTTTTTCATCTTTCTCACTTCTTACCTTTAGGAATTACTGATCCCTAGTCGAAAGAGTTGATTTAATTATCACTAAATCGCGGTTATTTTCCCATTTTTAAATGATCGTCAACTTTTGATTGGGAATGTATTGTATGTGTGTCACACAAGTGACGCTACACATAAACCGTGTCGCTTACTGAGGTATGCTAACGGCACCTCCTTAGTAACACGCTGTCAGCAGCAAACTACCACATGACACTTTCCGCAGCACTGGCAGCGACAGGCTGCGCGCAGATAAGCGCTTGGCACCAAGCGTCAGCCTGAACCTCATCAGCCCGAGTGTCTCTGACTATAACCGCTTCAGCCCGAGCGTCTCTGGCTATAAGCGCTTCAGCCCGAGTGTCTCTGACTATAACCGCTTCAGCCCGAGCGTCTCTGACTATAAGCGCTTCAGCCCGAGTGTCTCTGACTATAACCGCTTCAGCCCGAGCGTCTCTGACTATAAGCGCTTCAGCCCGAGTGTCTCTGACTATAAGCGCTTCAGCCCGAGTGTCTCTGACTATAACCGCTTCAGCCCGAGCGTCTCTGACTATAAGCGCTTCAGCCCGAGTGTCTCTGACTATAAGCGCTTCAGCCCAAGTGTCTCTGACTATAAGCGCTTCAGCCCGAGTGTCTCTGACTATAAGCGCTTCAGCCCGAGGGTCACTGACCATAAGCTCTTCAGCCCGAGCGTCTTCGACTATAAACGTTTCAGCCCGAGCGTCTCTGACCATAAGCGCTTCAGCCCGAGCGTCTCTGACCATAAGCGCTTCAGCCCGAGCGTCACTGACCATAAGCGCTTCAGCCCGAGCGTCACTGACCGTAAGCATTTCAGCCCGAGCGTCTCTGACCATATGCGCTCCAGCCCGAGCGTCTCTGACCATAAGCGCTTCAGCCCGAACGTCTCTGACCATAAGCGCTTCAGCCCGAGCATCTCTGACCATAAGCGCTTCAACCCGAACGTCTCTGACCATAAGCGCTTCAGCCCGAGCGTCTCTGACCATATGCGCTCCAGCCCGAGTGTCTCTAACAATATGCGCTTCAGCCCGAGCGTCTCTGACCATAAGCGCTTCAACCCGAGCGTCTCTGACCATATGCGCTTCAGCATGAGCGTCTCTGACCATAACCGCTTTAGCCCGACTGTCACTGACTATAAGCGCTTAAGCTAGAGAGTCACTGACCATAAGCGTTTCAGTGACGCTCATTAATTCTATCAAATGAAAAAATAACAATGCATTTATCATCAAGTCTGATGCAAGAGCGTAGAGTGGAGATCGTGCAATTATGACAGTTCCCAGCAGCCAAAATCAACGGCAAATAACTGCACTGGCATCCTCGCAGTTTTGCGCATGCAGCACAAGCCAACGGTCATTTTGGTGACGGGTTTTCCAGCTGGTTCCATATGAACTTCATTTTTGAATCCACTAGTTTTTGCACAGAAGCTCTGATTTCTGTAATAAAACATTTTCGTGTGATGTGCTTACCCTTAATAGTGAAACCGAACACATAGGGAAATTTTTTCAGCCGTATATATGAATGTATTTGATTCATTCCATCTTTACACTCCAGTAGTTATCTGCTACCGTGCTCGTATTCCTTCTTCTGTTGCAGCGGTCTTCCGTAGCTTCAATATCCTGGTGAAATCTTTCACCTTTTCCTCCCTTGCCTCTCCTGAATTTACACAGTACGTTCTAAGTTATCTAAGTTAACACAAATATTACTTGAGGCCAACTTTCATCTACTCTCCATCCCACGTAGCTCAGTGGTCAATATTGCCATCTCGCTACGTACCAGGAAATAGGATTTTCGAACCCAACCAGGGAATGAGAATCTTGCTGCTCGAAAATGCGTGCAGTAAGCGATCCTTACACTCGTAGGCAGTGGGGTAGGGGGAGGCTGGCCTTTTAAGTTGGCGTTAGATGGATGTACTGGAGAGTCTTCAGTGAATGTGACGCCCGGACTATCTGTGGTTGACTGTAGCTGTGCACGTTTAGCTTTTAGTGGGACTTACCTGTAGGACGCTCCAGTGCGTGTGGGTTTCCTAGTTATGATGTTCGATCAAAGTAACTACCTCGACCTCAATGGTGAGAACTCGTAAACATTTATTGAGACGCTAAGGACCAGTAACTCTTCGCAAGCAGGTTCCATACGCATGGTGGAATTTTCTCAATCTAACCGGAATGACGATAGAAAATATATTCAGAACTAGTCTTGGTGTATGTAACTTAAAAATGCACAATATGAAGTTGAAACTGCATATCTCATGTAGAACTGCACGTTATGAAAACGCTCATAAATATAAATGGAGCTGATAGAGAAAAATTTATTTCATATTCTGATTTATCACCCCAAACGTAGCTGAAATCCGTTTCGATTTTTTGAGACCAAAAAATATCTTTTTTTAAAGACAAGCCAGTAATGGAGCTCCTCTGTAGAAGGAACGCACAGCAGCTATATATCTGCTCCATTTCTTTACAAAATGTTGAGAGAAGTGCCGGGACTAATTTCACAGAGCCGCAGAGTTAGTATCATTATCCCAGGTAAAATTTTGTTCAGCGCAAGTATGTAAAAAGTTCTATTTTTATGGGTTAATTTTTTATCTATTTATCTCTCCATTAGTACCACGCTTGGAGGATTCTCACTTCAACACTTTAGGAATCGTAAAGAAGAAACTATAAATTGTTTTCTTCATGTTGTATCCTTTTCAATTAGGACATCAGTAGACTCTTCCCATCATACTGTTGCTGAGAGTAATGAACAACAACAGTAACATTATTTTTGTCTCTATGATTTTGTTTCTCTTTTCTATGTTACCATGTTTGCTGAAGAGTTTCTATTTAAAGCACTATGTTCACTGCCTTTTGTTATTTTGAATACGCTTAACCGCAATTAATTTTCGCCTGGAGGAGGTTCAGGTGGAGGGTGGGTGGGAAAGCAAAAGAAGATAGTCAAAGGAAGGGCGGGAGAAGGATTGGTAAAGGCGGCGATGAGGACCTCCCAGAGATACACAAGAGTACAGACCATCATGAGGGCATTGCACGAAAACAGATAAGAAACTGTTTGCTCTCCCGTGTGACAAAGTGGGCACTGCGAGGAGGCTGCAAGCCCGATCCTCAGCTTGTAGGAGGCGATGGCCCCGCAGTAGCTAAGCCGGATCGGTGAGAGAGCAGTGCGGAAAGAGCGAGTGAGCGTTGCCTCGGCCGTAGGGAGGAGGAGGGGGATCTAGCACCTTGCTGACCTCCACCTTCGCGATGGAAAAGCTCACCTCCTCCCTGTGGACAGCTGCCATGGCCACCGGCAGAGGCAGTATTACGAGCGCGACAATAGCTGCGAGCGGTGACGGTGCCTTGTGACGGGTGGACGGAGATCAAGCCTCGAAGAAAATACTGCTAGGCTAAGAATATCCAAGAAATCCCCACAGAAACGACCTACATCAAAATATGATGATAACCAGTGGGCACCCGCAAAGCCACGTTTTCACGTCTTGCAAGCCCCGTACCCACATAACAACTTTCGTTGCCGCAAGAATCCGAGAGCCAACTTAACTAATATAGCTGTGTAGTCGTGGGCGTAACTTCAGCATGACATCTGTGAACATCGTGCTCTAATTCTGCAAACATCAATTTTTGCGTATTTAAACTGCTCATAATTAGAAGCGATAGTTGAAAGTTCACCATTCCCACTTTCTAGGATGTATAAATTGAAGTAGCCACTGAGACTGTTAACCATTTTTGTTTCTATGCAGTTAAATTTATGCAAGCTGTAGCCGGGCACCGGGCTTAAGGCAGGGGCCCCACTGACACAACAAGCGATGCAGTGCGGCTTTTTATGAGCGACATATTGCCTTTCACCCGAAGCACTGCACGGTGGGTCGCGCGATGTGGGTTGCGTCAGAGGGGACAGTTGATTGTTGCGCACGATGCTACCTTCTATCGCGCAACGAATTTGTTTCATCGCACATCGCTCGTTGTAATAGTGTGCCGGAGGCCTCATGAGAAACAGACACAAATGAACGCCTGATATGACATTCCGCTCAGCTGTGCTGATTTTACTAAGAGTCTTTTGGCATAATTTCAAGCTTTACATTAAATCTTCAACTTGTTTTAAAAGTAGAGCATTACGCCATGTAGCCATGATACCATTTTCAGCATGTAACGTGTTTCAGATGTTTAAACATTAACCAATACACGCTCACGCCCACATCAACTTACGCTAAAATACATAAATGCTTCAACAAAACCAGCGTTTTCTCTATTCACCTATTGAAGAAAAAAAATATCTGTCCCCGACGTCCTTACTAATAATTTACGCTGAGGGGAACTCTGGGAAGAAACTTGTATTCCAAAAGGAAGTGAAATTCAATATCTGTACGGCCGTACAAAGTACTTCAGGCGTTTTCATTGCTTAAACTTAAAAAGGCAAAGCCTTGGATTCCTTGGCGTTAAGTAAAGAATTTTTCTAAAATAAAATGCTTTATATCGGGCAGGTGAGGTTGACAAACCAAGCACCCAACCAAGAACCAAGCAACTAATATATTGTGCCTTATTATACGGTGGAATTTGTAGAATGAACCTCTTCAGCAGCACCGTAAGCGAAGCCCAGGTCTCACGCAACAACCACATGACAACCCCAGCCCGAACTGTATTGGTGTGACAGCGCAGTGCCAGCCAAAGAGAAAACAACACATCCTCCAGGCGTGCCCAGTGTGCCCACAAAATCACTCACAGAAAGATGTTCGACTAGTTACTGCGGTCGCTTTCGTCGAAAGGGTGCACATATTATTTCGCATCACAAATAACACAAAATTTGTACATTGGATAGCTTGCTGGCTTAGTTGGTGTCTCCATTCTCTTGTTGCTATTGCGGATAATAAATTCATTGGCTCAACGGCAGGAGGCCGTTCCACTGAGCAACCCACACGCACTGGTTCCTGCTGCAGATATAGGTCAACTGGCCCTAGAGGAGTATACGGATGCAGTCAACTATGAATCAAGCAGTATGGCGCCATCGACGGAAGCTTCCTATAAGTCGAAATATTTCACACAGATGATTCATATTTAAAAAGATGATTTAGAATATCTTCTGAGTTTTTAGTTTTATTGCCCAAGCTTCCGAACAGTTAAATACTGACCGTCGTCAGGGGATTATAAAATATCAAAACATTAGAGCTATCTACGCAGCATCCTAGATAGTCAAGTAAAATAAAATTCCAATAGAATCATGCGAGCTTCTTGTGCAATGCTCCGTGCTCCCTCTTACTCTCCATAGCTGGGAGAGGTCAGTACCCCCACGGCTGCTGTGCGTACCTATCAACTGCTGAGCCAGCACGCCAAGCACCGCACACACTTCGCTTATCGTGGTCGGCACCCGAACCTGCAACATCTAGCGCAGGGGTTCCCAAACTGGGGTGCATGAACCCCATATGGTTTTGAGAGGACCTTTTCATGGATGCGAAAAACTGTTTTGTTTCTCAGTTATTCACAAATTATGTAAACTAAATTTGTGGCACAAAATTTAGCATAAATTTCGTTTGTCATCCACATATGGGTAATTAATTTTGTAGAGGGTGCGAGAACACGTAAGAAGTTCTCCAGGGGTGACAGGAATAGCAAAGTTTTGTTAAACCACTGGTCCAGCACCACGTGTTCAACGCGCTAGGTTGTTGCTGCTAACGTGTGTCGGTCTCTCGGTCTGGTCAAAAACACTTGAGATGTGTACGGTGTGTAATGCAGTAATTAGGATAATGCTCACATGTAAAATGTTGTATGTTTGTATCCGACCGCATAATACAGTAATATACTGGTTAGCACGCTATGTCATACTACGTACATATAGCGCGTCGTAACATGTTGCAACATACTTCTAGGCGCCCAAAGAACCAGTTACCAGTTGCAACATTCCTTTTACAGTCTCTGCGCCGTACAGCAACATTCACTAGCCCTCTAATAGTCAGTGCCCCGTACCTAATTAAGAAGACTACCCCAAAAGTTTGTTCAAATTTTCAGGGCCTCTTAACTCTTTCCTTGGCTGCTGCAAAACGCTCTCGTAGAAATAACATTACATATGTAAATAGCATTATGCTAGCCTAGAATATCCCTCGCAGTACTGCTGAAACTGATGCAGCACTTTACAATAAAATAAAAAATGCACTGAAAACCCAGAATGAAACAATTCTAGAGGGAGAGTTCAACCGCCCAAAAAATGATTGGAGTACCTTGTGCAGCCCTGTACCAGGTAGTTAAACCTGACCCAGCACGTTAATGAGCCCACGACATACGATATTATTCTAGATCTGGTACTCTCTACTCCTGATTGCGAGATTGTTGACCTAGCCATCCTAGACCGGCTCGGAGACCACAACTTGATTGAATTTACTCTCAAAACTGGCAACGAATTCTCCACCAATGCGGATCGTCTTCAGCTGCCAGACTACCGGCCAGCGAATTTTCAGGGAATAACAACTGAAATAGGAACAATTGACTTCGAAACTTCAATGAGAGACGCAAGAATTGAACACTGCTCATATGTATATTTTGAAGACGCGCATTCAGAGAGCAGCTGAACGATACATCCCAAAAAACGTGTTCATATCAGTAATGATCCCCTCTGGATGAATCTTGCAGGCAAAAGCTGCATTGCAAGGCTAGAGCGTTACAAAGCCTGGAAGCGTAATCCAACAGAAGAAAACAGGTCCAGTCATATAATGGCATGTCGGGATGTGAAGAAAATAATCAGAACTACTAAAAGGAAAAAAGTTTCCGTAGCCGCTGCTGCAAAATGCAACCTAAAGTCATTCTATAAATGTGTAAATGAAAGGCGTTTCAAAAAAAGAAACCATAGGTCCTCTCAAAAGACCTTATAGTGTTATCACTAGAGCCCGGATTTATTGCAGTTTCCGGCGTAAGTGCAAAAAGTGCAGTAAGTGCAATAACTGCAATGAGAGCTATAAATGCAATATATTAGGCCGTGTTCACGTGCCCCTCATTGTAACACGTTCACTCAAAATGATGGACGCGGCGCATTGATTTGAGAGAAGCAGCTGCAGCATGCCCTGTAGACTGAAGAATGAAGTATGCACCCTTCTTTTAACGCCATGCGTCATTCAAGTTCTGTAAACAGAACTTATAAATGCTAAATTTATCCTCTGCTGCGTTCACAGATCATGGACACGTCGGCAAAACGTCTTTTTTATTTTCACTTTAATGATCAGAATCACTGCACAGTACTCCCGTTTAAGAGAAGAACAGTAGAAAACCTGAAAATGTTGTAAGCAAACGGACACCATCTTTGATTTGGTAGTCCAACTGATTGCTCTGTGCTGAATTTTCTTTTGTCGGTTTATCAGTCTATAACTATTTTGAAATTAGGCTATTCCTATCAAAATCAGTCTATAAAATTATGGGAGACAAATGTGACTTGAAACCGACGTGAAATATAAGCGAAAATGTAAAGAAATTATACCATAACTGAACGCGCAGCGTCATTCATATGAATGAAGCACACTCCTACGTGTGGACAAAGAAAAAAAACAGTTGCACACAGCTCGTGTTCCATTTCGTGATTGAACGATGAAGGACGTGTTAACTCATGTCACTTATTATCACTTCCACGTGTCACAAGACTTCAAACGCCATGACAATTGATTCCCTTATCAATTATTGTTCCAACTATTTATTGGGGTAAAAATATAATTGAGTTGAGCGCCTCTCAAAGTCTGACTATTAAATTATTATAACCTTTTTCGTTCGGGTGAAATATGGGAACAGGTAAAGCGAGATATTTGCAAGAATCATTCTCGCCATTGGGAAGAATCGTCAATTAGCACAAGCACAATGCATACCTACTGACAATTCGTATTTGGAACTGAAATAGGTGTCCGTTGATCCACTGACATGCTATTCCCGTTTGCTATCTGACTTTTTTTGGTCCTTTCAATGTTTTGCTGTATTTGCCTTATCTTTGTTTCCTATTTCTTCCACTCCTATTGCTTAGGTGCAATAAATGCAATGTTTAGCTGCAATAAGTGCAATGTTTAGGAACTATAACTGCAATATTTTAAGCCCAATAAATCCGGGCTCTAGTTATCACCAATGACCTAAGAGACAAAGCCACTATCCTGAACGATTATTTCACCTCTGTATTTATTGTTGAAAATGCTACGAATATTCCTGAACCAGCACCGATGCAAGTTGCTCCCATAAAGACATGTATTTTCACGGACATCGAAATCCTTCGGGAACTAACCCACCCGAATATGTACAAATCCACTGGTCCAGATAATCTTTCTCCCCGTGTTCTACGGGAAATGGTTCCAATCTTCTTGAAGCTACTACTTGAAATATTCAATCGGTTTTTAAAAAGGTGAGATGCTCCGCAGGGTTTAAAATTAGCTAACGTGATCCCGATACATAAGAAGGGGACAAGAAAAGCCCCAGCCACTAACGACCAATCAGTCATCCGCAAAACCATCGAATGCGGCTTGAAAAATCGCATCGCTGATCACCTGAAGATGTACCGGCTGATAGCCGACCCTCAGCACGGCTTCCAAAATGGAAGAAGCTGTTTAACAAACCTATTGGACTTATTTTGAAAAGTAACGGAAATTAAAAGTGAAGAAAAGAGTGAGGGCCTCGAGTATCTAGACTTCCAAAATTCATTTGACAAGGAGCCCATCATCGGCTAATGAAAAATTTAGAAGCCCATGACATCCAAGGAGACTATTTTCGTTGGAACCGGGGATGGCTTACGGGTCTGCAGCAGCAAGTGAAACTTGAAGGCGATACGAGCGACTGGACGTAGGTAATATCAGGGGCTCCACAAGGTAGCATGCTTGTCCCACTTCTGTTCATAATTTACATCAACGATCTCGATTTTAACATCCGTAGTAAAATCAGTGAATATGAGGATGATACTAAACATCGTCATCCTGCTACGAGAAGAGCTGTGCTCCAACAAGAAATTGACCACCTCATAGATTGGAGCACTACGTGGCAGATGAACTTTAATGTCGACAAATGTTCAGTAATGCACGTAAGGCTGTAGAATCCTTCAACCCAATTGAAAATGAATGGGGCAGAACTGGCTGCTGTCACACAACAACATGACTCGAGAATAACTATGACAAACAAACTACACCACAGTCAGCAAGTTGGCAAGAATGTGAAAATGGCAAGCAGAGTAATGGGATGCATCACCAGGAATTTCGAATAAAAATCTAAGGACATCAGCATTCCCTTGTACAAGGCGTTAAAGCGGCCACACTTAGAATCTGCTATTCAATTCTGGTTGCCACGTCTGTGTAAAGATATCGATAATATGGAAAGAGTCCAACGCAGAGCAACGTAAGTGATACCTCAGCTGCGAACCAAGTAATACAAATGTCGCCTAAAAGAACTGGGCCTGATCTCTTTCGAACAAATACGACTCAGCAGGCTACTAATAGAATCATTTAAGCATCTGAATGGCCTCAACGACGTACCTACAACGGGATCTTTTGAAAGAGACGTTAATGATCGCCTGCAAAATAACAGACAAAAACTCGAGCAAATGTCTCGAAGAACAATCTTCAGTCAGTTTAGTCAGCAGTTCTTTCCGTATTTCATAGTGAGTGTAGGGGCGAAACTTGTTCCCCTCTGAGTCTGACAATATTTCGCCTACTTCGAGTGACGCGCACCGTAGGAGGAGAAGACATGAATACTTCTTTGTTTATTGCGCGTTCACCCATTCATACTTTCTGTAACAATAGAATAAAACCTAATAGAGTTTGTACAATAAAATACTCTAAAAATTTGTATATAAAATTCCGCACAAAATTCTAGAGTAATTACACAATATTTCAAAGAATTCGTATTTATTTAAGAGCAAATAAAATTCTATATTCGAATAGGTTCTCTATAACGTTCTTAAAACACTTATCTGCAACAATATTCTTTCAAGGTTTATTCAGTAAACGATTTTCCATTTATTACGATCCGTCTTACCAGGCTGAGCCATCCCGCCACACAAGTTCTCTCTCCCGTAGGAATACCACGGGAGACGAACCGAGCAGCGAGAAGACACAGTCCAGGCAAAATATAGGCTAACTTACCGAAATATTGGTTAATCTGGCCTGTGGGTGCCGCAACTTCAGGAACACTGACCGCTAGCCCACGGTGTGGACTCTACGTTTGCTGTTTTTTATCTGCAAAGGTACAAATATAAGTGACAAATAAATCGTTTATACGTTTGGCTAAAATCGTGGGTAAAATATTGCGGCTACAGTGAGAATTTGGAATAGACTCCCTTCCGACGGTGTCGGTTCGGAGACAGTCAACCCGTTCAAAAGTCGTCTTGACAAACATTGGGAGAGGCTTCCTCCACAGCTAAGAACTCCTCCTCCAGGAGTCGCCAACTCTTAACGGCCAAAGCTTCCGACACAACCTTAATCCATCTTCTCTTTTCCGCTCCGACTACAGAGATAGACGTCTCTAAGCTCCGCATTTTAGCGGCTTTTGATCATGCTTACTTGCTTGAATGATCGTCTCTTTGACTGAGATTCTTCCCCCCCCCTTTTTTTTTCTTCTTTCTTCCTGAGTCCTCTATTCTCTTCTGACTTAATGGCAATAGCTCATAGAGCGCCGGGGCGTATGTGTCGGTGTCTCTTTGAGAATGGACCTGTTGGTTCGTCTTCTGTCGCCTATCTAATCTAATCTAACCCAGTTATAGTCACTTGCTACAAGCACCGGGACGGGAGCCGCTACAACTAATATTTCTTTTTTCACATTTCCTCTGTTGGAAGCCAGGCTGTACAGGGAGTTCAAAATGTGTCGCTTCGTTTTTTTTTTCACCAAAATAAACAAATTTTGAACTAGTATTCTTTTCGAATATCTATATTTTATTCAATTCGCTTTCCGTCAGCATCGATAACCTGCTGTAAACGCTTACAGAACGCTTTTCGAAATTCACGAATGATATCTCGGGGAATTATTGCCCATTCCTTCGAAGGCTCCGCATTTTTTTTTTTTTTTTTATGGGAAGCTGAAACCTTGCTCTCTAATACGGGCCAATACTGGAATCAAGGAGATTAATGTCTGGCCTTGAAAGAGACCATTCTTCCTTAGAAAAATAAACTCTCGCACTTTGAATGCGAAACACTCTTGAGTCTTTCTTACTCCGCGAGTCGGTGCAGAATGGGTAAAAATGTTTGATATATGTTTAAGCTGCTAAAACATAAAAAGATGTTAATATTAAAAATATGCATCAATAAAAAACATGGTAACCATAATTATTGAACGCCCTGTATAGCAGACACGTTGGATGGACTTCAACCGTTGTATGTCTGGGAGCAAAAAGTCTCATCAGGACACGGTATCTTTCCGGATTTTATTGAGAGAGGTAGTGCTGTGCTGCAGGTACAGGTTGTCTACTGATCCAAGTCCCGCTCAGCAGGTATTCTTTAGCCGCCAGCCATGCCCGCCACTACGGATAGACTTACTTTATTGTGCATAAATTAAACGTAAATACTGCGTGGCTTAACTTGATTGACCTCTCTTCTCTAAATTACAGTGCCTAGACATAAGTATTAGCACAACCCTATTTTCTATGTATTTTAAAAAAACTTAGGGACTGCTTTAGGATAATTAATAAATGGAGCTTACATAATAAATAAATATATATATATATATAAAATAGAATATTATTATCAAATCACACCAGGCTGGCGACGTAGGAACGGAGAAACTCCATGAGGTTAACAAACCCCCACGCAACCAGCCCAGCGGGTGGAGAAAACAAAAGAATGAAAAAAA
>LQNS02001155.1:4440132-4450306 GCA_001587735.2 Parhyale hawaiensis
CCTGAACTCAATAAAGCGCAAAACAATGAAGAATGAAGGACGAAAATCGCCAATATATTTGCCTCTTGCGTTAGCTGTAGCACAGATACCGGATTTCGCATGTAAGGCCACATGCGAGTTGAACAGTGAATTCATGCGTAACACACGAAGGAAGGAACGAAGGAACGAACGAAGGAACAACGCTATTAATATTATAGATTATTTCATGGGCATTAGTAAGCCTCAAGACACAACTTTCATAGACATAATTAGATTAGATAGGCGGCAGTAGACGAACCAAAAGGCCCATTCCCAAAAAGACACCGGGACTTAGTATTAATGGAAAAATTCGCAGATTGTACAAGAGACTTTGCAATAGAGGTGAAATAATTGTTGAGGAGATAAGCAGATTCAGCAAAGGTAAGCACATTTCCATTTAAGTTGAGCAAGTTTTTAGAACTAGTATTTCTATTCAAAATCTCATTTAGAGCGTCTTACGTTTTACGAGACGAATAATTAGATTCGTAAATCCTAGTTTTCTAATAATATTCTCACGATTTGCGTATAAGTCGATTTAGCACATTTCTGTACGCTGTATGCGACTTTTTTGTTATTATATCGCGCTTGAATAAATTGTACAATGGATATTTCTTCTTCATAACAAATTTTAAATCACGAGAAAGCCATTTCGGCCGCATATTTTTTGCTTTATTTTTAACCTTTAATAATGGACACCATTCGGAATAAGAAGCGCAAATGAGGCCGCACAAAATTGTCATTGCAAGGTCAGCAATAGATTTACTGTATGCACTCGCAAAGCTTGCATCCAGCAAGCTTTGTACTGACATATTTTGTGCTGATATATTTTGTGCTGGCATATTTTGTGCTGACATATTTAATCAAAATCTTGAGTAATGAATCGATACTGTATATATGATTGTTCTATGTTCTATCAAAACTCCAAGTGTAATTTCAAAGACTAAGACTGAGCGTTAGATTAGATGAAAAGTATGCCCTCTGTTAGATAGACAGCGCTAGGTTAGATGAGGAGCGTAAGCTTGGCTGAAGAGGGATAGGTGAGATGAGGGATGTTATACTGGAAGAGGAGCGTTATGTTAGATAGAGCAATGTTAGATGATGAGTGTTGAGTGAGATGAGATGCATTGGCCTAGATGAGGCGCGTTATGTTAGATGAGGTGCACTACATTAGACGTAGTGCGATACGTTAGATGAGGAGCTGCACAGATTCGTTAGATTAGATCAGAGTAGTTAGATTGGAGGATGCGCGGTGGGCTAGATGACAAACGCTACGTTAAATGAAGTTAAGCTAGATGTGAGGGCTATGTTCTAAGAGACATGTCGAGCATTTGGATGCATGACTGACGTTAACTTAGGCAATATAACTACGTTACCGTAGACAAAGGTTATTGAATTAGACAGAACTCATCAGTGACTGTTAAGTGACTGACTTTAACTTAGTCGATGTGGGTTCCATTGGAAGAGCTCCATTAGATTAAAACTAAAGAAAGTTTTAATAGCGTAGCAAACGTCTGGTACTGTAAAGGCATTCATCAACCGTGGAATTTTCACGGGGCCTGTAAATTCTCAATAAAGTGCGTTTTAACAGATTTTTTGACTTTTTAGGATGCCTCATTCTTTTGTCCATGGCAGTATACAATTCAGAGGAGGGTAACGCAATTTTTCCTTTGAGCTCAAAGCACAAAAGCCCAAAATGCTCAAAAAAGCAGAAAGCAAGCGTAAATTTCTAGCGCACAAAACCGAGACCGCAACCCTCGTCTGTATACTGAAGAAAATCTAAGCCAAATATACAATAAGTGTGCGAACGATTAGTTGTATGTCAGTATTTAAACAATTTATTCAATCAAAAATTGAATGAATCGCTTTTACTTCACGATCTCCCGCATCTCCCAAGTAAGGATATCGGGCTTGGACGGTGCCCAGCTAATGCCAGGACTTTGCTGGAGCTTAGGCCCTTTATTCACCGGATGCCCTTCCTGCCGTGAACCAATGACGCTTGCGGGACTCGAACGCTCAACCAGCTGATGCAGCAGCGAGCGCTCTAACCACTACGCCACGGCGGCCCTTATTCAACACAGAATTATATTACTAATTATAATCCACGTAGTGAAAATTTTTATATCTGTACCTTTATAGAGTACTCTGAGAGCGTATACCACCGCCAAGCGAGGCAACAGTAACTAAAAATTCAAATTGGCTCTGAGAACATGATTTTTTTTGTATCAACTCCATAATCTAATCTTTTGTGTTTTTGATAGTAATAACAGTTTATGCAATTTTCATAAAGATCCGTTCATAATTTTTTGAGTAATGGTGCTAACAAACATTATGACAAACATGACTCACACATGCAAACAAACCAACCGATCTGAACCAAAATTTGAACATTTATGTCTTTTAACATTACTAACAGCTCCTAAGAAATTCGTAAAGATCAATTCATTATTTTTTGAGCTTTTGTACGAATAAACATAAAGTTATAAACAGTGAGAAACGAACGAACAAATGGATCATTATAAAAATTTGGTGATTTACTCTGCGTAAGATATCTATTAAAAAACATAAAAAATCCTTCCATAACTTTTTTGAGTTATCTTGATGACAGACAGACGAAATAACAAACAAACAAAGAGACAGACAGAGAAACCAGACGAAAACATAACCTCCTTGGTGGAAGTAACAAGTAGGTCTAAGCAAAATCGTTAATTTGTCTAGCTAACTAATCCTCAACGCCGATGGTCTGTGCACGCCATGCTTCATGTCAAAATAATATAAAAAATGCCTTCGGGTGTTCGTATATTTATAGATACGTAAATATACCAGAGTGTCTACGCAGCAGTAAAATGACGGCGCAGAATTTGCAATGACATAATTATGCTTATGAAGAATGCACTCCTGCGTTTAACGCAATCTATACTATAATAAGACAGCTGTCTGTCAGTCCGTCCGTCCGTCTGTCCGAAGCCTTATTTTTCCCCTATCTAATACTGAAGAAAAAAAAATTCCAAGGCACCCAACTTTTTTGCTGCGGAGAGGGTATCTTGGATACGGGGAGGCACTTGGGTGCTTGCCTGCATGCCCGTGTTTGGACATGTTCATTTTCAACGGTGCTACGGGGGATGTCACTTAATTACGTCTATCAGCCCTCTTGTTAAGCTGAGATGTTTTCAAATATATATTTTTATGACTTATTCAACAAAAGGGTTGCGCTTGGTGCATATCAAACCTTTAGTTGAGCCGAGATGTTTTCAAATATATATTTCTATGACTTATTCATCAAAAGGGTCACGTTTATTGCACTAGTTACTATAAAAGTTGAGAGCTCTCCCCTTAGGTGGTAATCAACTACAGGAGTCTTATATCCCCAAACACTCAAGCATTGTTGAATTTACATTTCAGCTGCGTATCATATATACACAATAACGCAACTTTTGTAAACAAAAGAGCAAGTAAGAAAAAAGCTGTTGCTGCGTTTACCGCACCCTGAAGAATTTCTTCCCCTTTTGCTTCGTTGATCAACCTCCCAAGCTGTGCATCGTAGAATGAGAGCACATGAAGTTTTAATGCAGAAGATAGCAAAAATAAGGACCCACGAGAACGCTAAGAGACGCTATAGAAACTTGACTAATTGGATTTCAACGTTAGCCAAATTGGAAATTCCTATCCTTAAAAATAAATACACTTCTTTATCCGCCAACACTGATATGCAAACAGTGCAGATATTTGCAACTCATCTTAGCGGACTCTAGGTCATTTCGCCGTCGGTCAATCTTCCGTCGGTCATTTCGCCGTCTGGGTATTTCGCCATGATTTAATATAAAAATATACTATATTAATATAATTTAATATCAATATATAATAAGCTATTATCATAATTATTTTTATGAAAAGTTTCATCTTCAGCAGCAGAACTTCCCAATAAAAGAAAGGATAGTAAAAAGGAAAGGTAGAATAAAATGAAAAATACAATTACCTAAAATGTAATAACCACACAAAATCAAGCAGCTTAGTCATTTACTGCACTTGAAAAAATTGAAAAAAAAATAGAACTACAACATAATCTTTAACAAAATCCTAAAACCAGTCATTCGTAGAAAAAAAAATAAAGTTAATAATCACATACTGGAACTCAAAATACCATAATTCACGTGAAAATTTATTAAGATATACTAAGATTTACTAAGATATAACCCGTAACTAAAGATAACTAAAATGCGGTAAACAAAAATGTTACCTTGTGCTCAGAATTTTCAAGGTGTTTTGAGCATGAAAGTAAACATCAATGTTTCAGTTATCTTTAAAAATGGAACAATTCGTATCATAAAAAAGAGAAACAGACTACATATAAAGAACATATATCTGATTATAGTATATCTATCATCAGTGCAATGAAATAGAGAAAGGAAACATGTATGAAACTGTCGAAATAAAGTTAGGGACGAAAGCATTCACTATAACCCACTAAAAGACGTAACTAAGAAGAACAAAACAAAGCAACAACAGCCTAAGTAAAAATCTGTCTACAAGCCATGCAAAGGAAGGAGCAGAGGTGATAGCACCATCCTAACCAACGACTTTCAAGGGGACTGACGATTGACAAAATCTTAGTCTTTTTTTGTCTCGGTCATGTCTTACTAAACGACCAAGATGAGCAAGTTTCATGGGTATTATTATACGTCAAGTTCTAGTGAGTGATTTTTAATTTTTTTCCATTTCTTAGTGGATGACTAGATTTGGAATTTTGTTATTCATTATACATTAGTTGGATTATTTTTTTTTTTATCATTATATCACGCTTAATAAAAGACTAAGATCGGTGATGTGCATCATTGAATTTTAAGCTACTGTATTTTACATTTTATTTCACCTTTTCTTTTTATTGCCCTTTCTTTTCCTGGGAAGTTTTACTGCACGAATTGCTGTATGAACCAAAAGTTGAAGCTGAAACTTTTCCGAGTAATAATAATGTCATTATTAGGTTCGGCGTGGTTGGGTTCGCTCTGAATGACGTGGACTAGGTTTTGTTGGAGAATGGGCTCAATATTTCCCTCAATGAAGTCCAAGCGCTATAGAAACAAATTCCTAAGCACATGAAGGTTTGATAAGTTGGCAGGAATATCACCTATGAAGATCTCCCTTTGCAGCTACACGACCGAAAAGTATCCTATAGGTGCTTCTCTTCACTATTGTGGCATTTGCGTCTCTTCTTCTTGGAGTTGGGGGGATTCGTCGCGGACCATTGGCTCCGGCGTCGGTGAATGAGCAGCACAGATTACTAGGACCAGGAGCCCGATTGGCGACCTCTGTCCAATTCCTGACACCAGCCATATACCCATTTTGATTTTAATAAATAAAAACTTGATGACATAAAACATTTTGAAAATAACGGCTTATATATTTAATTTCTGACTACCTGATTATGTATGTTATCCACTCACGCACGAACAGATGACGTATTTTATTTTCCCTCCAAAGTTCAACTTCCGCTAAAACCAGCGATTCGACGCAAGTTCACTATTCGAGTGCACGGGGAGTAAAGTCGAAATGTTTTGCTCCACTTGCAAAGTATACAGCAATGTGTTCACGAACACGTACATTTAATTAACTTTAATTGCTGAACAATGGATGCGCATGTGCTTGAAGTTTGTAAAGCCGTGAATAAGATGTATATTTTGTAGCTATATCGTCGTGGCGTGATTTGCTCCAGAAGAGTGCAAGCTCGACAATCTGTCGGCCTTAGCGTAATAAAAGAACGGACGAAAAACAAAATATTTGCCGAAAATTCCCCTTTTCTGACCTATATGAATTGCCAGATTATATTAGATAGGCTGCTGTAGACTAACCAACAGGTCCATTCTCAAAGAGACATCGGGACTGTGGTGCCAGTGTGTGTGTAGGTGTGTGTGTGTCTGTGTGTGTGTGTCTAGGTGTGCGTGTGTGTGTGTGTGTGTGTGTATAGGTGTGTGTGTGTGTGTGTGTGTGTACGTGCGTGAGTGCGTAAGCACACCTCGCGCCAATTACATGAATATCTAGGTCTACACTGCTTTATTTACCTGTATGTTGGTTAAACAGTTATTATTACCATTGCATATTCAATATAAGTACTTAGAGAGTGAATACTACAGCAAAATTTGAAAGTAGCCAGCGTTAAATCTTCATAATAAGTTATTGCAACGAACACTGGTGTTTGAAGAGTGCAGGGTAGTAGAGCTGCAATCTTTTGCTCTACATCTTTCATTTAACGTTTCGCACAATAATATAGAGACACGTGAAACATATGCACAATGCGTGAATACGTTGAAAAATATAACACGTATGTGCCATTGGATAGTATAAGATTCATAGTAGATATGCAATCATGACTATGTAGCCACATGTTTTATGCTTGTGACCTACCGAGGGCTTAGAGCCAGAAGACACTTATGACGCTAAAAATATAGCTCATTTACACCCTCTTGGGAAAACAGAATTTTGTCAAAAATGGACATAACCACTTCTGGCTCTAAGCCCTCGATTATTATACTTTATGTGAGAAAACGTGAAACATGCACAACTAAAGCCTACCGGGAGCGCATACCTCCGCCAAGCGAAACTCAAATTGGCTCTGAAACCATAATTTTCTTTGTATAAACTCCAAAATCTAATCATTTGTGCCTTTCGATAGTAATAAAAGCTTGTGCAATTTTCTTGAAGATCCGTTCATAACTTTTTGAATTATACTGCTAGCAAACGTTATGGCAAACATGAGTCAAACATACAAACGAAAAAACCGATTTGCACTAAAATTCAATTATTTATGTCTTAAATTTATTAACAACCCCCATGAATATCTTATAGATCCATTCGTTATTTTTTGAGTCATAGTGCTAACAAGCATAAAATTAAAAACTGTGACAAACAAACGAACGAACAAGCGGATCAATATTAAAACTTGGTCAATTACTCTTTGTTATATACTTAACAATTCATGTTAATTTCACAAAAATCCATTAGTAACGTTTTGAGTTATGACATTGAGAAAATTGGATTCCTGCAGTTGTACGTTCGTTTCAATACAAGCCAAATCATCATTCGTCAGTCGCGTGGGTTTCATTACGGGGCGAAATTAGAATTTCCCGGGCTGGGCGATCTCGCGGCGACTGGTGTAACAATTCACGTTCCCGGCAACTCCTTTAGAATTCTCGAGAACCCGTCGTGTCTTTCAGTGGATGTAATTTACCTAACACATTTGCAATAGAATTTTTAATAAATGGCATATTTTAAAAATCCGGTAGTTTTCCGGGTCATTAACCATTTTTGTTTCAGGCGGAGGTTCAAAAACTGAAGCAAAGGCTTATCGGGGCTAATTAGCACAACTTATCACCGAATCTCCCACAAACCCACAGCCCGCAGCATAGAGCACTCACGCTTCAGAGGTATGAGTGACGCAGACCCAAAGCCATCTAACTCAATCTTGACTGAGCCTCGAACAGACACTGCTGGCACACGCCGCGCTTCTGTACATAGAGCCACGCTTTGGCTGCTCTACAGCGAGCTACAATAGAGCTTTTCCGCTGAAAAATTATATTGTTTCGATTTTTGAGTGAGGTAGTAATGAGAAGGCGTCGTTATGCTGTAATTAGTTAGCACTACTTTTTTCAGTATTCAGCGAGCTACAATAGAGCTTCTAGCGCTCAAAAGTTATGTTGTTTCGATTTTTGAGTGAGGTAGTAATGAGAAGGCGTCGTTACGCTGTAATTAGTTAGCACTGCTTTTTTCAGTATTCCCAGGTCGGTGCAAAGTTAATTGGTAGACTTGCGTCAGCAGGAGGAGAAGGATAATTCGGGTTAGAACTACTTTTTCATTATACTCATAGGTCGGCTCAAAGTTAATTCGGTCGACCTGCGTCCGCAGATGGATAAGGAAAATTCGAGAATTTTCTCTCATTACTTATATACCGTAAAGCGGTGCTATGTGGATCGTCAGGGCCAATGTGGAACACTACGGGGCATGCGGTTCACATAGTGCCAGACGTTATATAACGGTTTCTACTACTTCCTGTTGAGCAAACATTCCAAGTTGCATCACAAACGTCTGGGACCATGTGAACCTCATTGCCCGGTAATGTTCCACATTAATTGCCCACTTGACGGTAGCTTCCTAAAGAATCAAAAAATTCCCTATCCGCCAGCTACGTACAAGCACCAAGGCTATAAATTGCCGTTGCACAGCGAGAATAAAAATAAAGTTATACGAGACATAATACCACAACACTAGAAAAATAACTGCTTTGTACGCTCACACACTCTTATGTACATATGTACATTAGCCAAGGCGTAACGAGAAGTAACTTTCACACAATTAACACCGAGGAAAGACTATCACTCGACAATTTCAAAAGGTGAACGTTATTCGTATAGGTAACGCAGACAAGTAAGTATCAGTACATTCACTAAACGCTTAGAAAATGCAATACAAAGCCACTCCACATTATTACTGCTAAATAAATTACTATAAACCCCAAGAGAGAATTCACAACAGAAGTACTCAACCTGCTCTTGACATCGTTCACGGCTTACCTAGTAAACTACGCACAATTACATAATAAAAGTTGGATGACAACATAACATCAATTAAAATCCATTGAGATGCCGCAATGTCAAAAAATGTGCAGAAACGCAAATTACACACGGCGCGCATTGCCCCTTTATATGAGGTAGGCTGTGAACTTGTTCCCTCCCGGCTGCGGAAGACAGAAAAACGCCGAATTAACAGTGTTCCTAAGGAAGTGACAAGATCTCGAGAACATGATGAACATCCAATAATTTCAAGAAGTTCCAGCAAGAATCAGTTCAATTATCAATATGTGCAGGATATGCAATCCCAGCCATGGTAAAAAAAAAGTATATAGAAAGCTAGAAAGAAAAGAGGATAACAAGAAGAAAATGTAGGAAGAAATGAAGAAAAAAAGGAAGAAGAAATAGAAGCAGAAAATGAAGAAGAAAATGAAGTTGGATGGAAGTCGAAAGAAGACGGAAAGAAGTCGGGAAGAAAAATCGAAAGAAAGGAAAAAACAAGTCGACAAGAGTTTACAACGGAAGGAAACAGGGTACGGGAAGCTGCCAGAAGGCAACATAGGTTCACACTGGTCGCGTCCATGCGATCCCCAGGGCAGGATTGACGAATAACCACGTTTTTAGGTCATGATCCATGGTACAGAAAATGAAGTACAGGCCATGCTTTTGCTTCTCGGGTGCAGTCCACAAAGTCCCCACAGTCTACCAAGCCCACGAAGTCCACCAAGTTCACAAACGCCATTAAACCCTATTACTGGATAGCGTATTTTAGGTTTGGGGGAAAAAATTACAATGGCTATCTGGTATCACCACCACGATATACGTATGCTTGAGCCGTCGTCATGCAGTAAAAGGATGTTGCTAGATTGAGACACCGCGAAAATGGCTCCTTCGGGAGCAATCGGTTAAAAAAATAATAGCAACGCTGGGCCTCAGTCCCGCGCGGCTTCAAGGTGAAAAGTAAATGTACCAGACCCTTTGCTTTCATCGTTTTTAATAGTTTGGTGCCAGAGCCTGTCTTTCATTCCAGCCAATGTTGATACAAACCTCCGCCACCGCAGCTGAAGACGATTCCAAGCAATTCTGGGAGTCAGCTTTGCGCTTCTTTCCTTATCCCTGGAGTAGTTGCGCTATCAGCCGCTGGATGGTCTCCCAAGCAAACGTCAAGTCTTTGGCTTCTGCGAAGCGGGAACACACAGCCATTCTGTGACATATAGGAAGCACATAGCTACTCTGTGAAATATAGGGAACGCACAACCACTTTGTGAAATAAAGGGAATATACAGACGCTCTGTCAACGTGAGCAGCGCGGTGAAAGCAGTAACTTCCGCCAAGCAATGCAGTGTTAACGAAAAATTCATATTGGTTTTGGATGCAGAATTTGTTTGTTACCGCGCTTCTTGAAACGCGCAGTGAAGAACAAGAACGATGAACATTTAAGAATTACCAGCGTGAGCCAAACTGCTGTCTCCGTGCGATGAACTTGTGTGCAGTACTTTTTTCTATTGGAAAAAGGGATTTATTTTTCCATATAGTGAATGTGCCATTAGCTTAGTTACTTATTTGGACAGTGGTGATGTGCCAGACCCAGTGTGACCCCC
>LQNS02001155.1:4450730-4462746 GCA_001587735.2 Parhyale hawaiensis
TACAATAATGTGGCTGATTTAAGTAATAAAACTCGTGTCTAATATACGGCTGTAGCGTAGCGCAAGGCCGATAGGGGACCTGCTCTAGGGCCGCACCCCAACGGCACCATAGTGCTAGTTAGGCTCGGGGGACGACATTTCCTTGCCCACACATGCCTCTTCGCTTCCTTTATGGTGTATCTATATTCTGCCGTACCTGCCTAGGATTTTCTGTGTTGAACGCGTAACCAATCCTTCCTATTTTTCAGACTAAATTTATTTAGAGAAAATATTCAAGTGTACACGTATCTAATGATTTCTGTACTGTATTTCAGAACAACACTAAAAAATTGTAACCAATGTTAACGTGTATAAGATCAACAACAATTGACGTTCGTTTTCATAAACCTGTTGATCAACAAATGTGACAATTTTAACATATTGTTCAGTATAAAACCTGAGCCCCAAGCATTGCCCATACGGGGCCTGTACAGTTTGAGGCCTACAATGTGATCGCAACGGCGATTACATTGTTTTTGGTCATCCCCAAAACTTCGTCCTGTGTTCTTCGTAACATTTACTGTAAATTGCTTGGAGGTCCATTTGTACTGTAATAGGTAATGCTTTGACAAACAAAACGGCAACGCAGAGGCAACATACAAATTGATGGATAGTTTATCACCTAAATTTGGTCATTACCTCCACCAAGGAGGTTATGTTTTCATCTTGTTTTTCTGTCTGTATGTTTTTCTGTCTATCTGTCTGTCACCAAGATAACTCAAAAAGTTAGGAACCAATTTGAATGAAATTTACAGCCATTGTTAGGTACGTTAGGAGGAACAGATGATCAACTTTTGGTGAAGATATGTCCATCCGTTTGTTTCTTTGTTTGTTTGTTTGTTTGTCTCATTTTTCTCACTGCCCTAACTCAAAAAGCTAAGGATAATTTTTATGAAATTAGCAGGAGTTGTTATGTATATAACAAAGAGTAAATGACCAAATTTTGGTGACGATCCGTTTTTTCGTTCGTTTGTTTGTCACTGTTTTTTTCTTTATGCTTGTTAGCACAATAACTCAAAAAATAACGAAGAATCCTTATGAAATTCATAGGGCTTGTTAGTAATTTCGAAAGACATAAATGATTAAATTTTGATGCAGATCGGTTCGTTCGTTTGTATGTTTGACTCATGTTTGTCATAGCGTTTGTTAGCAGTATAATTCAAAAAGTTACGATCGGATCTTCAAGAAAATTGCACAAGCTGTTATTATTAACAAAAGACGCAAGTGATTCGATTTTGGAGTTAATACAAATAAAATTATGGCTTCAGAGCCAATTTAAATTTTTTGCTACCGTTGCCTCGCTTGGCGGAGGTATGCGCTCTCAGTGCGCTCTAGTTTGTTCCTTAATTTGAGCGAACAGTTCCAGCAAATTCCACAACTTTGTTTTATGTCGCTGATAGGTAGTTAGTTATACAAACAGTCACAGACAAACAGAGTAACAGATACTTATAAAAATTTGGTCATTGACTCATCGTAATATTCCAAACATTTTCTGCAAAGTTAATGACTATTCGTTAAATAACTTGCTGGTTTATGTTTCCATGAAAACCCGGTTAGAGAAACAATAATTACGATAGAACGAATCTTCACGAAAAGGTAATCATCTGTTCCTCTAACTATTCCTAAAGATCCCCGTAATTGTCATTAAGATCCATCCATAACGTTTTGAGTCATCTCTGTCACATGCAGAGAGACAAATAGACAAAGTATTGATTCTACCAAACAGACAAACTCAGATAAAAACAAACTCTTTGGAGAATCACTTGTGTCTTCTGATAATAATAACAGTTTGTGCAAGTTTCTTGAAGATCCGTTTATAAGTTTTTGAGTTATACTGTTAACAAACGTTATGACAAACATGAGTCAAACATACAAACGAATAAACTGATCTGCGCCAAAATTTGATCATCTATGTCTGTCAACATTACTAACAAACCCTATGAATTTCATAAAGATCTATTCATTACTTTTTGAGTTATTGTGCTAACAAGTATAAAATAAAAAACAGTGACAAACGAACGAACGAACAAACGGATCATTACCAAAATTTTATCATCTACTCTTTGTTATATACCTAACAACTCACAACTCATGTTAATTTCATAAATATCCATTCATAATTTTTGAAGTTATGGCAGTGAGAAAAATGAGGTAGACAAACAAACAAACAAACGGATGGACATATCTTCACAAAAAGTTAATAATCTGTAAATTTCATCCAAATCGGTTCAAAACTTTTTGAGTTATCTTGGGGAAAGACAGATAGACAAACACACAGACAGACAGACAAACACGACGAAAACATAGCCTCCTTGGTGGAGGTAAAAATATGGGGAATAAATGCCCACTCTGTGACGTATAGGAACACGCGACCGCTTATCAAACATTGGGAACCAATCAGAAAAAATATGGGGCCAATTTGTAAATTAGAGCACTCTGAGAGCGCATATCTCCGCCAAGCAAGGCAAAGATAACGAAAGCTTCAAATTGGTTCGGAAACTATGATTTCCTTTGTATCAACACCGAAATCTAATCATTTGTGCCCTCTGACGGTAATAACAGCTTCTGTAATTTTGTTGAAAATCCGTCCAGAACTTTTTGAGTTATGCTGATAACAAGTATTCTGACAAACACTAGTCAATACATCATCACCATAATTAAATCGTTTATGTCTTTCAAAATTACTAACAATTTCCATAAATTTCATAACGATTCGTTCATAGCTCTTTGAATTATTTTGCTAACATGCATAAATTCCAACACAGAAGCAAATGAAGAGCCGAACAATCGGATCGTCACATAAATTCGGTCATTTACTCTTCGCAATAAACCTAACAACTCTTGTAAATTTAACAAAAATCCGAGCATAACCTTTTGAAATATATCATTAAGAAAAATGAGGCAGGCAAAAAAAAAAAGATGAGCGAAACTTCACCAAAAGAGTAACGATCTGTTTCTCCTAACATGCCCAACAATCCCTGTAAATTTTGTTTAGATCTGTCACTAACTTTTTGAGTTATCTCGGTGACAGACAGAGAGACATTTAAACGAACTCGTCAAAAAGATAACCTACTTGGCTGAGGAAAGCATAGAAGATGAATTACCTCTCTTTGAAGCATAAGGAACGAATGGCCATCAAGTAAAATATAGGGAACACACTACAACCCTCTCAGCTATAGAGAACACAAGACCACTCTGTGAAATAAAAAAAACTGTTGAGTATTGGGAAAACAGCCACTCAGTGAGGTATTGGGAACATACGCTAACTGTGAAATACAGGGAACACATGGCCATTATGTAAAATATAGGGAAACTCGGCAATCTGTGGAAACCTATGACCGCTCTGTTGAATGTAGGAAACATTTGGCAGTCCCGTGAGGTTTTAAGAACGTATGACCACTCTGCAAAACAGGGAGCATGTGACCGCTCTGTGAACTATAAAGAAATTATGGTCAGTCTGTGAAATCGACGGAATACACGGCTACTCTGTGAAATATTTAGAATACAAGGCCCCTCTCCATTATTGAAAAGACCCGGCTACTCCATGGAATTTTGCGACTACACTACTACTAATGAACCATTGATAATACACAACCAAAATGTATAATTTTGAGATCGGCCACTTTGACTTGCTGGGAACACGCGGTCACTCTGTGAAACGCAGGCGAAGCTCAAAACTCATTCCCTCAAAGCTCATTCCCTCAAAACTCATTCCCTCAAAACTCATTCCCTTAAAACTCATTGCCTCAAAACTCATTCCCTCAAAACTCGCCCCCTCAAAACTCATTCCCTCAAAACTCATTCCCTCAAAACTCATTCCCTCAAAACTTATTCCCTCAAAACTCATTCCCTCAAAACTCATCTCCTCAAAACTCATTCCCTGAAAACTCATTCCCTCAAAACTCATTCCTTTAAAACTCATTCCCTCAAAACTCACTCCCTCAAAACTCGCCCCCTCGAAACTCATTCCCTCGAAACTCATTCCCTCAAAACTCAGTCCCTCAAAACTCGCCCCCTAAAACTCATTCCCTCAAAACTCATTCCCTCAAAAGTCGAACAAACAGACTACCTCAAAACTCGAACAGTTCCCTCATTACACGCTCTCTATTTTAGGGTAACTGTAGACGCTTTCTAGTCTGTAGTATACACATAAACCGATTTTTTAAACAAATTGATTGCTATTCTTATTGTTCTCTATAAACAAATTGAATAGGTATATCATTTTAACAGTTAATTGAGGTAAATATCGGGTTATTGTTCAAGAAACTTTTTTCTTATAAAGCATTGTTGTAAGCAAATGCTAGGTATAACAGTGTCGTTTATTAATTTAACTAGACTGAGAGAATGTGTAATGGCTCTTCTTCCCCGATGATAGTTTCGTTAATATGACTGCCAACTTGAAGAAACATACAGATGAGCGTTCACGGCTTCACACCTGCTAAGCAGTGAAACCTTACTTTTCTTTCTCTGAAATTGAGAAAAATAATGTTTTTTTTTGGGGGGCAGTCAAGCATCACTCAAAATATTAATTTGGATTCTATATCACGAATACGCCAGGATATCACATTGGTCCAATTGTTTTACTTAGTGAAAAACTGTTCCATCGGCGATTGAAATAAAGTTGGAAGAGTGACTAAATCCCTGAAATGATCCATGACAAGATATTTAGAATCAGGATGCAGGATGCTATCATCAGGGCTTTTATTTAAACTTCGTCAATGCAAGAATTTCATTCAACTACAGTATGACGCTGCCTTATGCATTTGCCATCGTCTGCAACCTGGCCTAATTTTACCTGTTTTCTCAGAGCGTGACAGAAATGGAGTGATAAATAATCAACAAATAAATAAACAGATCTATACACATCGGTCTTTATTGCATTATACACTTATTAAGAAATGTAAAAGTATGGAATTATGTATTTCCTTGAAGTAATCGAACGCCAATTTTCTGCAATACTTACCTCAAAACTCTCACCTCAGAACACGTCGGCACGCTTTTGTTCGTGTTATGAGGTCCGCCTGTATACCTAAATAACAAAGACACGACTGCCACCCCCAGAAGCGCTTGCAGCGACAAGTCTACAGGGGAGAAAAATTGAGGTGACAATTGTACAGACTAGCCCAACCTAGCCCAGCCTAGCAGCCCATTATCCTACCAGCTCACAAGCCCACCAATCCACCCGCCCAACAGCCGACTAAGCTACCAGCCCAATCCAACCCAGACTCATCTAACATACCATGGGGTGACAATTATTGTACAGGTGGGATTGTTTTGGGTGACAAATGTGCAGGAGATTCGACTGGCGTAACTATGATCTATATTATACACAGAGTAGCCAAACGTCATCAACTTTTGAGTTACGAGTAAAACGTTGCCGTAATATTCCTTGTAGTGATCGTGAGTGTTCCTCTCTGATTATGTGTTTTCCTCTCAACCAGTAGAACCATCACTTTGTGATTACATTTAAAAAGGTGACACAGTAGAGCCCCACCAGGAACACACTTCATTTAAGTGACGGAGATGTTCCGATTAAAATCCAGCGCAAGATGCCCTAACTGCTCCAGGTGTCGCGGCGCTACCAAAGGCCTCACCTCACCTGAGGAAGTAGGTGTCACCAGCCACAGATGGCGTGAAGTGAGGTGGACGGCTCCGTCGTCGTTGATGCTCTCCAAGAATTGCTTGTTGAGATCGTTCAGATCCCGATGAGGTACCTGCGCAATGGGAATGAAACAGCGGTGGGTAGCACACATGTTGCATGAAACAGCAGTGGGCAGTGATACCTGCGAGGGAATTGAAACGCTAGTGGATAGTGCACGGGGGGCAGTGAACTGAAAATGAATATGCATGATAGGAGAGTTGCCTGCTCTGACGGACCTCTCATTGTTGCGCAATGAAGGCGCTTTGGTAACATAACAGTCAGGACACTACCACTTCCAGACCTAACGTGCATCCTTTGTAAGAACAATAAGCTGCACGGAGAGATGAGAGGCTCAGCTTTGATTCTCTCACCGTGTCCGTGTACTTATATTAAACTCTCCAACTTTTATGAGCACATCTTGTTCCAGTACTGCAGTAGTCGATATAACGAAGACAAAAACAGAGGAAAGCCTTTTCGTCAGTCTGTCTTGTAGGTTTTGATTTCGTGCCGACATTTACTACAGTCAGGTTATAACAGTTACTATGTATATCATTGACTGAAAGGTTCACATTCTTACCCCGAAGAGATAAAAGCAATTCCATGGCTATATAGAGGAATAAATATACAGCAATATTACTCTGTGTGCAGTTCTTAATTACTGGAATGACACTCAATTAACCAACTAAGTTTTTCCATGCCAAATAAAAAGCCAACTGATTATGATTAGCGTAAAGCACTGCCGATTAGCTGTACCCGAAAGCAGACCAGCGCAAGAGTCACAGGTGCGATGATTTTAAATCGATTATCGGCGCGCACCAGCGCCTCGAACTGCTTGGCCAGAGCCCGTTGAGGGCAGAGTGATATCATTACAACGGGGCAGTGCTGCTTCCCGCTACACAGACACGGTAGCCAATGCTTTGAAGGTATTATAGGTTATACTGTGAGTCTCATTGATGGCGGTTACTGTGTTGTGCGGACTAAGGCCGGGGCCCCATCAACATCTTGAACAACGCAACAACCGACGTTGCTCGCCCGTCGTCACTAAACGTCGTACGTCTAGAAGACGTCCAGTGTGAATAAGTAACGAAACTGAGGTTCTAGGCGAGCAGTACTGCAGTAGAAAGACAGAATGTTGTACGTAATGCGTTAATGACAGCGTTTTATCGGCCAAGAAAATAGGCGCAAAAATTCAGCGTACTTTTTCGAAATGAAATCGAGAGGCTCACAGCTCTCACCGAATTTGTGGACACACCGACGCATATTTGTCGTACGATTTCAACTTCAGAATGTTTTATTACAGTTCCTTATAGTTGCTACTAAAAAAGTCTCATTAAAACACGTTTTCCCAAAAAAGAAATAAACAAAATAACATGAAAATTTTGGTTTTATGAATTGTGTTTTGAGTACTTCATCAAGGAATCAAGAAAAAAAAACGTTTCTGAATAATTGAATAAAACAGTGTGCACCTTAAACTTAGTTTGATATGTATTTAGGACATTGCTATTATATTACTTTAGTGCGGTCCAATTTTTTTCTGATTTTTATATCTACTCAACTTTCGATGTAGATATCAAATCTGAAGTCCGTTTGCAGCGGTCGGCTTTAGTTTTCGAAAGGTTTCACTTTTAAGTTCCACTTTCCCCTATTATATAAGCTGGAGTCCTTTGGTGTGGGTGGTAGAGTTCTATCAATCATTCGCGATTTTGTTTCTGAGCGGACGCAGGGTGTGTCTGTTGACGGCGTTGTGAGCGCTTCAGTTGGGGTTGTGTCTGGAGTCCCCCAGGGCAGTGTGCTTGGCCCGCTGTTGTTCGTTCTCTATACTAGTGACATGTTCTCTTCGCTTGGAAATACGATGATCAACTATGCCGACGATTCCACTTTGATGGTAGTTATACCTGCTCCTCCACTTCGTGATGCTGTCGCTCAGTCTCCGAATAGGGATTTGTCACGCATTAGTGCATGGTGCTTGGCTTGGAGTTTGAAGCTGAATGCCAGTAAGACCACGTCGATGATTATCAGTCGGTCTCGGACACTTGTGCCGCAGCATCCCCAACTGGAGATCAATGACACTTTGCTTCAGGAGTCTAGCTTGTTGGAGATTCTTGGTATTGTCTTTGATGAGAAGCTTACTTTTGAGTTGCATATTAGGATGTTGGTATCACGTGTTTCCACTACGATTGGGCTCCTGCGTAAGGTTAATTCTGTGTTTGGTGACAGTCAGGTTGCCCGCAGATGTTTTTATGCGTTTCTGCTGCTTGTGTTAGAGTATTGCCCACCAGTTTGGGCTTCAGCTGCTGACACTCACTTGCGTCTGTTAGACCGACTTGTTAGTGCAGCCAGCAGGCTGTGCGCTGATACTGATCTAGTGAACATGTCCCACAAGAGAAGAGTAGCAGAGCTATGCATGTTTTATAAGGTGTACAATAATGAGAGGCACTGGTTGTATTCTGCTCTCCCTGCCCTCAAGGCTTTTGAGAGAGAGACTCGTGCTACGTGCGGAGCGCACGGTTTCTCTTTGGAGGCTGTCGTTTGTCGATCTAATCAGTTCTGTCGGTGCTTCGTGCCCTGGTCGGCTAAGATTTGAAATTTGTTGCCGGCATCGGCTTTTGGTCATATTGGCCTGCAGGCGTTTAAGTCAGCTGTCAATGGTTTTTTGCTGGATTTCCTTTAGAAGCGTTTTGGCTTCCGGGTGTTGCAAGATGCTTGATTTTGGTTGTACTACCTGTTCGTGGGAGCTCAAGCGTGAAGTTTTAGTAATAACAATAATAATAATATCTTATACTGAACGAAAAAATTTCGAAGTACCTTCAGAGACTTTTTGCAGAAGGGGCAACAGCAATATTGATGATGAAAGTAGGTTAGATTAGTTTCTAACAGAAAATATACATTATCGATATTGCTGTTGCCCCGGATGTAAAAAGTAGTTACCGTGTATACCTGAAGGTAACTTGAAAGTTTTCTCCTTGAACATTAGATAGGAGGAAAATAGAACTTCAAAGTTAAATACTGTACCTCGAAAATTAAAGTCGAACGGGGCAAACAGATTTCTTATATGAAATCTATATCGAAAATTGATTGGAGTAAAAAATCAAAAGAAACCGGACCCTTCTAAACTAAATTTTTACCAGGAACGAAAGATATTGTAAATATAAACTAATTTTACTTATGGATTAACCCATGCGTTTGCCATTAATTGGCAGCGAGTCTAGCCTAATGCGAATTATTTACGTTCTCTTAGCTACTGTAATTGCACGCAATCATAGACAAGACTGTAAATAGTAAAGAACGTCATTGCAATGCCAACATCATGTCGTCTTAAAGTCTATGATGACGTACATTTTTGCCATTCATTATCTAGCTAGCAGGAACGGTTGTTCTGGATAATAATGACTTATGAATCATAAATATATTAAAATTTAACTCTACAAATGGTACTAGTGATGTCAAGTATCATTTTCAATATAAAAAATACTCCTATATATCAAGAACTCATTGCAGGATGACACATGAGAAATAAATACCACACAATACCAATGCACTTTATTGGTTAAGCGATACCAAATTTTGGACGTCGGCCATCTCGAGATCAGCAGCTATAACCTACCTGTATGTAAGAAATACCGACCACTAAAATTGTAGTGCACCTCCTAAGACTGACTTTAGATTTGAACTATGGACTTGACATTCAAACTATGTATGGTATTGTGTAGACTTGCCTGCTGCCTCATGCTGTACAACATACAGTGCCTAGACATAAGTATTTGCACAAATCTATCTTCTATGTATGTGAAAAAATTTAGGGACTGCTTTAGGGTAATTAATACAGGAAGTTTATATAACATATATATAAAAGAATATTTAAACAGAACAGTGCACTTATAACAAGAAAATTTAGCACAAGCAAAAGTAATGAGGGGCAAGTACTGTATATGACAAAAAAAAATTATGACGTTAATTCTTGGGGGCGTGACCTTTATTGGCAATAACAGCATGGAGACGATTGTTATAGCTGGAAATTAACTTTTCGCATTCACTTGATGGTATTTTTTTCCATTCTTCCATGCAGATAACCTTTAATTCAGCTAGCTGTTTGGGAGACCGTTTGTGGACACCAGATTTAAAAAGACGCCACAAATTTTCTATTGGATTCAGATCCGGTGATTGCCTAGGCCATGGAAGAACATTTATTTTCATCTTCTAAAACAATTCTTTCGTTAAATTCGCAGTATGCTTGGGATCGTTGTCTTGTTGGAAGGTCCACCTGCGCCGTCCGTAGAATTTTTTGGCACTTAGAAGCATCTTCTTCTCTAATATCTCCCTGTACATGAAACTATTCATGTTGCCATTTCAATGATATGATGAACCCCAACACCATGGGCAGTAAAGCAACCCCACACCATGATGCTGCCCCTCCATGGTTCACGGTGGGGATGGTGGTCTTGGGGTCATAAGCAGTACCAGGTTTCTTCCATACATGCTGAGCTTCGTTTCAGCCAAAAAGTTCCATTTAAGTTTCGTCAGACCATATAACCTCTTCCCAAAACTCATTTCCTCTGCCCAGGTGGTCTTTTGCAAAAGAGTTTTGCGAGGAGTGTCCCTGAGACGCCAGTTCACTCTGAAAGTCAGCACCAGTTGTCATGGGGTCATTTGTCACATTGCGTAGCATGTGGCGCCGAGGACGACCTATGATCTTATGCGGAGCTCCAGCTCTTGGCAGCTTGGAGACCGCCCCAGTCAGGAAGCAAAGAGCGTAACGGGAGGACTCACGAAAAATTAGCACCAAAAAGTGACGTCATCATCGATGAATCCATGGCTAAGCAGCCTAGGAATATTTTAACTGATTTCACCAGAAAAATCGTTTTAAATCTCAAAATTTATCTCTAGCGTATAAATAAGTGAAGATAATATATACTAATTTAGCAATTAACTATAGCAAATTGCAGTGCAAGTTTGTGGAAACTTTCACAACACTAGCGCCGAATTTTTTCCCTTTCGGCGTCTCAATTTAACATCTTTTTCTTGATTGAAGCCTTATTTACACTTCATATTCACTTCACAGTACTCTTGACAGAATATATTTATTCCTTACCAACATATATAAGCACGATTGTGGCCAATTCTGTACGCGAGAGAAACCACAGTAACAGTTAGCCATTGCCCAAACTTTCTGTACTTAGCGACAACATTTTTCGATATTTTGCAGCTCAAGTAGCTGGCCCGTCTTGAGCGGGAAACTGAATGAAATAAATCGAAAAAATACGATGATATGTTCAAGAAAACCATATACGAAGATCTGAGGCCCCACACCTAAAACACTTCGACTTGTCGATGTGATGTAAATTTGCTACGTGCGGTCACAGCTATGTTTTATTTCAGTCCTATTGAGTCCTCCCGTTGCATTCTTTGCTTCCTCCCAGCAAACACACGACGTCGAATCAACGTTATGAACTCGTCGAAATAAGGTTATGTTGTCGTTTTACGTGTCATCAACGTTGTCAGCACGTCGAAAGACAACGTCATGGTCTTACCTGATAACAAAGTCGGGTATGGAGGTTGTTACAACGTTGTCAACACGTTGTCCCACAACGTGCTCATCACAATGCTTTAACAACGTGCTGAACACGTTGCCAACACGTTAAAAGATAACGTAATAGTTTAACCTGATAACAACGTAAGGTATGACGGTTGTTACAACGTTGTCAGCACGTAGTCCCAACACTTGCTGGTCAGAATGTGTTAACAACGGGCAAAACACGTGGTCTGCACGTCGGAAGACAACATCATTGTCTAACATGATATCAACGTGAGGAATGGAGGTTGTTACAACGTTGTCCCACAACGTGTTGGATACATTGAGTTAACAACGTGCTGAGCACGTTGTCAGAACGTCGAGAGACAACATCATGGTTTAACCTGATAACAATGTCAGGAATGGAAGTTGTTATAACGTTGTCAGCACGTCATCCCACAACGTGTTGGTCACATTGTTTTTACAACGTGCCGAGCACGTTGTCAGTTCGGCGAAAGTCAATGTCATGATCCAGACTTGATAACAACGTCAGGTATTCAGGTTGTTACAACGTTGTCCAACAGCCTGCTGGTCACAATGAGTTAACAACGTGCTGAGTACGTTATCGGAACGTCGAAAGACAACGTCATGGTCTGACCTATTAACTACGTCTACTATAGAGGTTGTCACAACGTTGTCAACATGTTGTCCCACAACGTGCTCATCACAATGCCTTTAACAACGTGCTGAACACGTTGTGAACACATCGAAAGACAACGTCATGGTTTAACCTGATAACAACGTAAGGTATGGAGGTTGTTACAACG
>LQNS02001155.1:4503426-4513875 GCA_001587735.2 Parhyale hawaiensis
GGCTCTTAGACGCCGCGCTTCTGTCTTACCACATGGCAGAGCAGTCGAAGTTCATGAGCAGCCACTTGTGAGGGTTGAAATTGAATGAATTTGCCATCTCCAGGCCCTGCATAGGACCTCGGAACTCTTCGCAAACGAACGAGGCCCCTGAAAGTAAATTCGAAATTGACAGCATTGATGATGCTTTAATTTCCAGAGAATACCAAGTTCGGTGCTTGCGTGTTAAGCAAATATACACGAGAGAGTATGTTTAACCCTATCCGCTACCAATTTTTTCAGCCGCTTGAGCGCCAAGGCGAGACAAATTTGTACCGCCCACTGAAAATGCTTATAGCTTCATTAATATGAGAGTTTTTTTCTTCAGAGTCTCAGAGTCATTTACTCAACTACTATTCCACCTATTTATTAAAAAAATAATAGCTAAGAGTAATAACATTGTTAATTAAATTTGAATATAAGAAAATTTCACGAGAGCGTACAAGGTGAATGCTCCAGTTGCACATCTGCAGCAGTTGTCATACTTTCACGGTAACTACAGAAGCTATAGACAACTGCACAGTGGCACTGCACTGATGATTGCAGCAGAGAACAGTTAGAATGGGTCAGACTTCAAGGATATTGCCTGACATCGACCCAGAAGCGCGTGTTCTTGGAAAATTTATTATCAAATTTCTACTTAGCACGATTGTTGACTAGAATGTGCGGGTATCTTGGAATTTTATTGATACTAATGAGAAATCAGGAAAAGTCAAGGAAGTTTGGCCACTAAAAGTCACTGAGTGTAGAACAGTGAACGAAAAACGGAAGAGGGGTCAGTTTTTCCTTGCCTTGGAGCAGATAGGGTTAAAGGTAAAGGAAAAGTCTTTTTAACCACACGCCCCAATTAGAAAAACTACACGCACTGGTTTATGCTAAACAAGATTTCTTACTGTAGTCAAATCAGCGTAAGGAGTCCGATGGGCGTGGCTAAGAACGCAAAGTAACTTGGCGAAATCTCACTTCAGCGCGTGGTATAACTTGTCTCAATCGATAAAATTATATTCATATTCGAATACTCAAAGTGCATTAGTAAATAGATTAGATTTGGCACAGCTTCGTTCGATTCAGCCCGCCCCTAAAGGACTGCTTACGCTGGTTTGACTATAGGGTGAGAGGAGCGTACATGTAACAATTGCTCCCTCCAATCAGAAGGCAAGTGCTCCACAGTGACTCTAAGCTGCCAAGGTGCTGACCCTGCTCTCCCTACCTGCGAACATTTCTTTCCTGGCCTGGGAATAGAATTTCTGACCTCCAGCCTCCTGGTAAAGAGCAAGCTAATCTCCTTTAACTGCTTTAAAACACAGGATATGGGTCAAGATTATACCGGGGGAAACTCTTCCTGCTATTACTGTAGTTATAGCAATATCAAAAAGCACGTCAAGTGAAAATCCCTTCATTTAGACACGTCATCAGCCGGTGAGTCAGTGCCAGAGCATCTCATTACACTAAAATAAATTTTGTTGATCTGTATTATATTACAAAATATTACTCAAGGTATTTAATATTGTGGGTAGTAAATATGCAAAATGCTGTCAAGTACAGAATAAATACAAAACGGAGAAACATTAACGAGCAGTTGAAGCAAAAAAAAAAAAGTTACGGCATTGACGGATGCTATTTGGACAGGGTAAACTATAGGTATCGTAGTGAGTTAAGCAGTTCTTTATATTCGGATAGCTCTTTCTAGAAATTCGTGTCTACAACCGGTCGTATGCATAAATGGGATGATTATTTTACGGTATTAAGGTAAGAATAGTAATTATCTTTATTGGGTACTTACTGAAACATTGCATGAAACTCAGTTAAACATTAAGTGGGGCACAGGAGAATGTAGCTGATCTCTGGGTTTCAAACAAACAAAAAGACATCGCAATAGTTCTACATTTTATACCTCATTACTTTCCATTGCTTGGCCTCTGTCTAGCAACAGTATTCCCTACCATCGTAGGTATATGACAGATCTTTTTACCCCGTTCCGCTGCGGTTGACCTTGGGCAATGAGCTGCTAGATTTTTCAATCCTACTCTAATTTGCAGGCTTAGTGCACAGTTCCTAGTTCTGACTTTGAGACTGTGTATATCTGAGTAAATATTAGACTTGCACTAGTTGACCTAGGAAAATTCATTAACTTGCAGAATATGTCTTTACAGCCAACGCGAAAGCGCGCGATTGGTTTCTTTTGAAAGTTACAACGCACTGAGTTACAGTGCAGAAAGTAGCAATGGGTTCGCAACAGCTGGCTTTGACCTGTTCAGAACGAGAACCGAACATCCATGCTTCACCAATTCCTTGGAGTTATCGCGTTTCTTTCTCTATATCCTGGTCATCACGGAAATCATCAGTGATTTTATGACCCAGGTAAAAGAAGCTTTTATATTTTACAATGTAGCTGGTATAACATTTAGTGATGCATGACCATCACGGACGAGAAAAAAAAAACAGCATGTAAGTGAACACACAACTGTAAAATGGACATTGATGGGAATTCTGTGCAAACTGAGTGCAAAATGAATTCAAATTTTGATTGATTTGGCTTTTTACATCTACGATTATCATTATGAGTGCTGTTATAATGAAATATTCATGATTATATGTAACTAAATTAGTGTTGTGTTCAATTGTGCTGTTCTCAATGCCTGTTATAGAAGCTCGAGTTCCAGTTCCCCAAGATGTTTACCCTCCCAAGGTGAGACCAGCCTACGTCATGGACAGCGTTTACTCTCTGATGTATTACATAGGTTTTGTTCTCAGTTCTGTATTCTCGAACCTGACATTACTCAGCCTAGCCGTACCTAATCTAACCTAGGCTAGCGCAGTCCTTGCTGAACCATAATTACCATGACGTAATTCCTACCTTGTCTAACCTAAACAGATCTGACTCAAATTAACTCTTTTCTGAAACGGCTGATTCATCTCACTTATTGCCGAAGCAGTACGCTGGGTTCGGCTTGTTCGTTGTAACATACACACACATTGCGTGTAGACACTGGTCAGTTGATATGGGAAATTGGTGGCACATTACGCTTACGACGAATTAGGTTTAAAAAATGTCAAGGTACTGTACGTTCAAATCAATCATAAAAAGCGTTCTATATGTTCTCATGCTCTTGACGATGCACTTATATTGTACTCACACTATTCAGATGTACTATAAAGAAATGGTTTCGATGTATGATGAGCGCCCTGTAACTTAACTTAAAGCGCGTTCGATTAGGACATAAACTCAATGTGTTTAGCTTAAATCCAGCGGGACTAAGGGCGTGTTTGATTTGGGACCTAAAAGTCGAGCTAAACCAAGCCCAGTTGACTTAACTTGTCCGGAACTGTTGACTTTAGCTTCGTCGTTTTAAATCGTGTTGTAGGTTATAGGAGCGACCAGCTCAAGTTGAACCGACTGAAATCTCAATTATACAAAGTAATATTGAGTTTTTAGAAGCCTCACGGGTGATAAATTTTGACTCATCGAATGAAATTTGAATAAACTGGACGAATTCGGGACACCTGTCTTCAGTTTTGGACAAGTTAAGTCGAGTAGGTTTGGCTTGGATCGACCTTCAGGTCCCAATCGAACACGCCTTAACATACCTTTATTAATGTCTATTGATTATCAATAGACATCAATAAAGGTATGTTCTACTGTATACTTGAACTTAGTTTTAGAATTGAAATGCGCGTGAAAAGTGCATGCATGTATATTATACACTGGTCAGTGTGTACATGATGCGTACTCGCATAGTGTCTCTTTCCATTGTTCAGTTAAGACTGTAAATTGGCAACAAATTACCGCTCGCAGAAAATTTAGGTTAGAGAAAAAGTGCTGCTTTTTTCGGCCCTTAACAATGCACTTACTTTACACCTACATCATTTATAATTTTTGGTCGCCTCTAACACCTACAACACGATTCAAAACGACGAAGCTTAAGTTCCTGTCCACAGTTCCGGACAAGTTAAATCAAGTGATCTTGCTAAGCTCGACTTTTAGGTCCCAAATCGAACACGCACAAAGTCCCGCTTGATTTAAGCTAAGCACATTGAGTTTATGTCCTAATCGAACGCGCTTTAAGTTAAGTTGCAAGGCGCTCATCATCCATCACAACCACTCATTTCTTTATAGTACATCTGAATAGTGTGAGTACAATGTAGATGTATCGTCAAGGGTATTGGAACATAAATTATAGAACGCCTTTTGCGATTGATTAGAACGTACAGTGCCTTAACTTTTTTTAAACCTAATTCGTCGTAAGCGTAATGTGCCACCAATTTCTTGTGTCAACTGACCAGTGTCTACATACTGTACAATATGTATGTTACAAGTTACAACGAAAAAGCCGAACCCAGCGTACTGCTTCGGCAATAAGTTAAATGAATCTGCCGTTTCAGAAAAGGGTTAATTTAAGGCAGAGATGTTTAGGTTAGATAGGGTAGGTTATGCCATGGTAATTATAGGGTTCAGCAAGGATTGCGTTAGATTAGGTACGGCTAGGCTGAGTTATGTCAAGTTAGAGAATACAGAACTGAGAGCATAACCTATGTAATACATCAGAAGGTAAACGTTATAAACTTTTATAGTTATGCACGCATCTCTTTAACATTACTCTCCATTGAACTAATAGAACCTGGCCTAGTCTATCATAGGTTAAAACAAACCTATCCATTTAATGTATGAGTGATTTAGTTCATTTATTGGCCAGGCATTACGATCAATACGAGGTTACATTTACTCCCTATAACATGTGCTTCACATAAATTGCTGACACACGAGCAATTTTCACATGATGCTCGCATCTAAACGAAGTTCAAGTACATCACACATCTTAATTGATGCCTATTAATCATGAGAATAAGCTTCACGGCACGCAAATTGTGAATTTACATAATTTTGTCAAGGTACACTTCTGAGTGCAACACCATCACAAACCGTCACCCTTCGCCCCTCCCACTGTGGCTTGTGACCTGCCCCGCCATTGGCTGCCTTGAGACTACTTGCTGAAAGGTTCATGAAAAAAATTCGCAACCCGGCTGCACTACCGTCGTTCACGACCCCTTTTCGTTCACGTAAGCTTTCCTGCGCGCTCCACCACTAAAATAAACACTACCAAAGCTAACCTAACTTAGCCTAACCTAACCTACCCTTACCTAACCTAACCTGACCCAACTTAACCCAACCTAACCTTTCTAACCTTACCTAACCTAACCTAACTTAATCAGCGAAACAGCGAGCAGTACAGTGCGGCGCGCCAACTTGAACGCCGCTCACACGCACACGATCTGCGTACACAAACACGCACACAAGGTGTCGTACCCGGCTGGGTACTTTTCCTGGCGCTAATACTTGTACATACACATGCATACTATTGGGAGGGGGTTAGGGGTCTACAGCACTTGAATGTTTGATAATTTAATTGCAATATTATTATCTCTAAATTACCCGGAAACAAAAACAATTCATACAATATGTCTTCTTTATAACTCGAAACCTCATATACATGTTCAAAGATCACAGGATTCCATGTCGAAATATATATTTTTATGATTTGGTATATTTTCTACCAGTCATTCCATCAGCAAACCATTTATTATGAAGTCAAAAGATTTCAATTATTATTTTTTTATATAAGAAAGCTGACTCAAATATTCACAAAATATGAGCATTGTTATGCCAACGTGAATCTTATGGCAGTAGCACCGAAAATGCCTATTTCATTTTAAGCCGACTCCGGTCATTCCAAGTCACTTCATTCGTCCTAAGTTATTTATCATAGATTAATCAGTTCACATGCGACAGTAACTTCTAACATTTAAGCGTTCAGAACACAGACTGTAATTTCAATTTTTACCGCAACTATGCCCGAGAAGATAACGAGGGGTTGCATCGACGGTGATTATACGGGTACTGAAACTCTGGCACATCATCTGTGATGGGACTGAATCAACTGATGGGAACTGCCTCAACTGATGTAGATTGCATCAACAGATTCTGGCTACATCAACTGATGTGGAGTACATCAATGCAGCGGTACCACAGCTGATGTCATAAGACAATGTTGTCAAAAAGCAAGGTTTAATTTTAACGCTTTGTCAATGGAGTAGTATTTCTAAAGAAACAACCATAATATACAATGAAAAAGTTAATTAACCCTGAGACCACGAATTGGTACCTGCCTATCTTAAACATTTTAAAATACGTATAAGATGTCGACAAATATCATTAAAAATCTTCCCATACCGACCGACGCTTATATAGGGACCCTCGTTGCGCACTGCAGTCATTTCCTTTTTAGGTCTCCTCATGCAAACACACAATTTTAGCTCTTGGAAAATTAAATATTCTTATTGCTGTTCATCCTTTGTCTGTTTTAAAAACTTCTGAAGATGGGAATTAGTTTCCTAAAACGTCAAGATTTTTAATGAAATTTGTCGACATCTTATACTTGTTTTACGATATTAGCTTTAGTTCATTTTAAAATACGGTTGATAAAGTTTGGAGTATAAATAAAACTAAAAACTTTACAATGTAAATCGATTATATATTGGAAACTTCAACCTAGCACGAAATATATTTGACAGTAATATTATCAACATTCAGGTTCGAGTGTTTAATTCTTCAAACAATAGGATTAGCTTCAAAATTCAATGCTTAGAAACAAAGGAGTTTAAGATATCCTATTCAGTTGTTATTATTTATTTATCAATCAATTTAAATCAGTGAGTCAGTGATAAATGTGAAAAATGTGAAAGAAATAATGAAATAAACATATGTCGACATTTAAAAAACGTTTACGTTTCGGGAATAAGTTCCCATCTTCAGACTGTTCCCATTGCAGACTGTTTCTTGACAAACTATTCGACCCCGATATTACTAAACCTACTGTTTGTAAATTAGATTTTTTTCACTCCCTCCCGTACTACAGCGGAACCACCGTTGCTACAGTTAACTCTTTGAAAACTTTTCTCACCGATGTTACGGTATAATGATGAAAAAAGAAGAGCGCATGGGCGTGTTGGGAATATATATAAAATTTATTTTTAATTTAACAATAACATATGATAAATCAGAGATAATTAATGAGGTACTTACGAGATATAAAAAGAATGAGTCGACCATTGAGCTACTGTTTCCGTATTAGCTCATGTGATAATGGTGTAGAGTCTGACAGCTCCATTAATATTTATCATTTGAAATACACGCCTATCCTACTCAGTTCAGTTAATTTGTGATTAATTTGGACACCAAATAATAGTTACACACGAGAAATACAAAATCCCAACGCCGCACCAAAAACGCTCAGTACCGAACATCAGGAGGACAGCTAACCTCCGACATTGAATAAATAATCTTAAATTTAACATGCACATGGCAAACAACGGTGTCTCACCTGGAAGATGGCAGTGACGTGCCTAAATTGCAGGGAAATTAAAGGCATGATCAAACCTACCTATTATTAAAATCATTGGACATTTACGCAGAAACCTAAACCACAATTCACAATGGAAACTATATCAATCGGACTCAGACAAAAATCGGGCACTCCTCAAAATTCTATTAACTTGATCATCTGTGTACATTCACAATTAACAATTTATCAGTACAAAAACTTTAGAACATCTGAAATGCGGCTTCAGCTCATAATCTTCATAAGTAGCGACTGCAGTGCTCCTAAAAACGAGGTTGGAAGATTTGCACACAGCCTGAATGTGGAGCTAGATGCCAAGGTGCAGGGAGCGTAGAAATCCTAGTTGTCGTCTATGCACGATTACACTTGTGGTGAAAGAGAGAGAAAGAGCCCGCCCTCCTGTGTGGAGGAGATAAGTAGCATCGCTAGAATATTGAATTTTCTTTGTTTTTTATTTCTGCAGCTAATTCAATTATATCAGAGCCTGATATCACTCTTTATATTTATTCAATTTAGGATTTCATATTGATCAACAAAACATTCACTGTTTCAAACTTAATTTCAATATTGTATCCACATAAAATTCCAAGTAAACGCTGAAGCCGCCTCAAATGACATAGATACACTTACCGCATCTCCGAGTTAAATGTAGAGTTTTTCTTCACACAACTGCTGCGGCTGCAACGCCGTAAAAGGTTTTAGCAAGATGTGCCGTTGCCTAGCTTTATACACCATTCCACGCATTCCCGTGGGCTATACGGATTTGTCGATATTATCAATCAAATGACAAAAGCAGTGGTTTTCCAGGGGCTTCACAATAGCCCGCTAAATAAGAATGAATAGATGAAAAGGTATTTACCCTTTTACTCCAGCAAAGCCCGCTAAATAAGAATGAATAGATGAAGAGGTATTTACCCTTTTACTCCTGTAAAGATAACTGTCTTTCAATGGGTAAAGATTTACATCAGAAAGCCATTGCTTGCTTTTACACGGAAACTATTCCCGCTTTTCAGTGAGCGGAACCTCAACTATGCCACCTAGCCGGCATGACACTTTTCGATACACTGAGTGACACTCTCTGTCACAGGCCGATTGTTTACGCTATAGCCCAGTCCAATGTTTATATTTCCAGCCCTTTCGGTCGCGACACACAGGGACTTCTTTGTCCTGGCAGCGAGCGCGTCTCACCGAAAGCACCCCAATAGCACACATCTAAGGTAGTTTTACATACTCGCCACTTCGTCGTCGCCAGGCTCATATTGTACCTGCTATTTCAGTCTACTATTACACGTCAAACTTAGGTATCCATGCAACCCCAGCTTTATGATAAGATTATAAAGTAGAACTTATTGTTGCCCAATCATCGTCAAAAAAAGGAGCACAAACGCTATATTAACATGTGTAAATAATTGACCTTCAATCATAGTTTAATTAGCTTCGAAACTTAATTCATAACACCGAAGCCTACCCGCACATAAATTTTAGCTTCTCTTTCAAAAACACATTTACCATAGGATCCTATTTTTAATTTGAGGATAAACCCTCCACATCTTTGCTGTTCGGTGTTGTCTACAGGTACAATTGCAGAAGTTGCCAAGCTTCGTATGTGGGCAGCACTGGGCAGCATTACAAAGCCCGCATTGACCAACATTTAGGTATATCCAGTAGAACAGGTTTACCTCTAGCAAAACCTTCACATTCAGCTCCCCGTCTTCATGCAGAACAAAATAACCACCCCATTAGTCATAAAGACTTCTCCATTATCGACTTCTCCAACCCAATAGAACTTACAACTTTAGAATCTCTGTACATTCATAAAACTAATCCTAGCCTCAACGTAATGACTTCAGCCGTTCCCCTCACTACAATTCACAACTGACGTTTTTTCCCAGATTGTACACGGCTTCCGCTAACGACGTTCCCTAACTGCCCGACTGTACAAACAATGATATCATGATCCCCGAGCTTATTCCAGTCATTCACCTTTTACACTTCCCCGCGACAACACTTCCAGCTAGGCTGTCAAAATATATTTTTAGTTTTAGATGTTCAAATCCTTATTATTAGTCATTTTAGTTCTGAAGATGGGAACTTATTCCCGAAACGTAAACGTTTTTTAAATGTCGACATATGTTTATTTGATAATTTACCCTTAGTTTGATATGTGAAAAAAAGTTCTATTAGCAGGAGCTCTATTCACGTAAAAGCTTTGCATCTCTTAACTAAAGATTATTATTATTATAGACATATTTTTCAATGACTAATACAATGAAATACGTCCCTAAATGCTACAGAGAACAGTTTACTGACACCATGCGTACTTGAGGCGATATTATTATTATTTCACTTCATTGTTATGAAAACTTAACGCTTGGGCCACTACGGACAGGTAGAAAACGCCAATTGAAGCAATATGCAAAGCCAGGAAGCCCGAAACGCTGCAAAAGAAATTCAATAGAAACCATTAACAGCTAATTTAAATGCCTGCAGGCAAACACGACTGACAGCCGATGCCACCAATGAATTCCAAGCCGAAGCAGACCAGGGCAAGAAACACAGACTGAACCGGTGAGTGCGGTGCCTATCATTCTCCAAAGTGAAAGTGTGCATTAACTGCATCGTCCTAAAGACCTTGAGGGCAGGGACAGAACAATACAACCAATACCTCTCAATATTGTACGCCTTATACTATATCCAGAGTCCGGCCACCCCTCTCCTATGAGACAGATTCACCAAATCATTTTCAGCGCACAGCCTACTTTCTTAACTAATAAGTCGGTCCAGTAGACGCAAGTGACTGTTAGCTGCAGAACCCCAGACCGGTGAGCAATACTCCAGCGCAGGCAGCAAAAAAGCATCTGCGGGCTACATCTTTGTCACAAAACACAGAATTTGCCTGACGCAGGAGCCCAGTTTTATTGGAAGTACCTGACACCAGTCACGTGCTTGTGAGCTGTCTAATTGCGCCCTTAAACAATAGTCATGTGCTTAGATTATACGCTTCTTCCTTTCATTT
>LQNS02001155.1:4721390-4732848 GCA_001587735.2 Parhyale hawaiensis
ACATTTTGAAATCTGAATTTTCTCCTATCTTATTCCCATAGAGCGTGACAGGAAAGATATAAATACATAAATAAATAAATAAATAAATAAATAAATAAATAAATAAAAACACGACGTGAATTATTATACAGTAGATTCCATAGACTATGCAGTAATTTCACTAGCTATCCAGTTCATGAGGGAGTTGCAAATGCAGTACGTGTCACGTCTGATTGTAGCTTGCAAAAAAAAAAAATTACTTTAAATATACAATACCACAGTGTTATTAAGTATAAGGAAGGTTTCCACTAAAATCAGTGTAGTTATGCATATTGAAGAAAAGTGATGCTGCAAACGCCGAGTTATGTGACTTTATTTCATTTGACTAAGTTTTTAACATGCCGCGGTTTATTACAAATGTCTAAAGTGTTCAGTTTATATGAAGAAATCGAGCTATATTCCTTATATGAACATATAATCCAAACAATGAAACCGAGACAACGGAACACGACACGCATTTTCAGCAGTACATACTATGTCAAGATTGTCTACTTTAAATGTCGATGTGTTTTCCTTGTTTTGAACTAGTCAGTCCTTAAATCTCAAGATATGTCGACCCCGCAAGACTTTTAATCATCTGAAACAGAGTTTTTTTCCAGGTAAATATATTGAATACCTCCCTCATACACTGACCTGTTCAACATGGATCACAGATGTTCGATGGGGTTGAGGTCAGGAGATGCAGGGAGCCATGTTATGAGATGTGCCGATTTGAGGCTTAGACTACTCAAGAACTCTGTGACGGCTTGGACGGAATGCGATGAACGTCAGCTGACGTCGGCTTATTTACAAGTGGTTGGTCTTCGAACCATGACTACAAATGCTCGTAAAGAAACCGGAAGTAATAATTGCTGCGTGATTTCAACACCTTATGGCCCTCGAAATGGTCCCAGCCCAGATCACTACTCCACCCCCACTCAGCTGACGACGAAGCCGAGTAGGACGAGGTTCTCCAAAAAGTAGCTAAAGCTTGGCTCGTCCGTCGGGTCCATCCATGGTAGCTCGAGCTTCATCCGTGAAAAGGGTATTACGGAAGTCGGTCGTCATGTATTTCTTTGCTCATACGATGCGTTGCTTCTTGTGGGACCTGTTCAGGAGGTGGCTTGGGACGGGTTTTGCATTTTGGCCAGCTGTTTGAGAACCCTGCACTGGGTACTTTTCGACGCAGGTCCAATAAGGCAGCACTGGTCTCTCTGGGATGCCGTACAACCTGCCCACATATTCTCCGCACATTCCTTATCGTTATCGTTCTTCGCTGCTCTTTGTCCATCTTGACCTTGATGACATGCTTCTTCGCGGATGATTTCAGTGTCACTGGGTCCCCTACAAATTCTCTGGCTATCTCCACCACAGAAACACCATCTGCAAGCTCTTGGACAATCCGCTCCTTCTCTGCAGTTGACAATCGTCGTTGAATGGGTATCTTGTCACACCAGCAATGAAGCGTGATATGTTAGAAATTGGGTCAAAATACTTAGTCACGTAACTCGGCGTTTACTTCACAAAGCTTCTTGAAAATGTATCACTACACTGACTTCAGAGAAAACCTTCCTTGTATTGAATATAACTTTGACCTTGTGTCTTTAAACTTAGGTTAATAAAAAATATCTGCAATAAGTGTGACACGTACTTTAATCTGGTTTGGGAAGGTACACCTCTATTCCTACTTTGGCAGACACTAGACCTCTAGAAGAAATAGTAATAGAAAAAATTTTATTGGCGCATCTGGGACATAATGGCTATATCGCGCCAAACTATTCCTGTGGTTTAACACAGGCTCGTGCGCCACTAGGGCACGTTTTTATTAGTCATTGATTTTTGTCTCGGCTTTTCTACCAGGATGTCTCAGAGTGATCAGTGGCTACTGACAGGAAAAAGGCGCAAGTTGAGCATCTCCAACCCCGGGCACGGCTGAACGCTTTCGCTCAGCTACGCCGCACAGGGGAAGGAAACGAAGTGCAAGAAGGTAGAAGTCTAGCGGGAACAGGGCAGCCACTTCGATCGGCAGCCCACCTTGCGAAACAGAAGGGGACGTATTGGGAGCCTACCTAACTTTATAAAACGAACTTTGTCAGCAGGAACTGGGCAAGCCGCAGCATCTCCTGCGGAAAAGGCATTCAGGACCCTAGGTAGTGTGAGGCCCAAAGATACTGTAGCACGGAGAGGGCCCTCCAGAATATACCCCTGACCAGACCTCTTCTGCATGCCAGTGCAATCTTTGCATTTGGATTTTCATTTTATTCGATTACCTTCACGCGTCCCTGAGAGGATTACCATCATTGAAATTTTTCATTTTTGTGTTCCATTTTGAGTAGATACAGCTGATTGTTCAGGAACGGTGGTCAATATTTTTTTGAAGGGGGTGGAGAAATTTTGAAGACATTACCTTGTTCATGACGTAGAATGTACGCCAGTATCAAAAGAGTGTCATATTTTGCGTTTTTACTCTCACTTTTGTAACGATTCTCCTCGCGGGCGGAGCGTAGAGCGGTGATGATGTTTTCGTTAAAGTTGTACGTCTGTTTGTTTGTCTGTCTACCCAAAAAAGAGGCAGAAGGAGTTGAGTTATCGTCACAATCTTTTTCAGGCGGTCAGGTGGGTTGACCTAGATGTGAAAAATTCCAAAAATCTAGAGTAAGCTGGCCATCAAGAATGATGGCGTTGAATTTATAACCGTTGACTCAGCACTTACTGTTCCACCTCTCCTTTAACCGCGGGTGATGGTCTTACGCCACGAGGCGTTAAGAGGTGTTAAGAGTAAGATGAAAAACTTTCAATGACCGGTAGTGTGCTAAAAAATTTTTGTCTTCTGGTGCCACAAGGGACGGCTACCAATAATAATACAATGGGAATAACATGTAGCGTTTTCATATCCATGTTAACCCTTGAACTTTGAAATATAGTGTATACTGCAAATTCACAGTACGAACTTTTGGAACTAATTTGTAAAACATAATTATCTCCTTATATCCATTGTCTATATTTTCTTACCATCATAAAATTTTGGAGAAGCCTAATATCCATCCTATTATACTTCCACCGTTAACGAAAATTTTGAATTGTCCAGTGGGAGGTGATGGAAATTTGTGTTCCCTTCACGTTTGTGTAGTCTGCAACGTAGTGCATAGTCGTGTTATTACTCTTGGCCTCTTCTTTGGCGCTTCATTGCTGTTGCGTCAGTCTCTGGTGGACTAAGTTACCTCGCAACTTCATCTCATGTTGTAGGAATTACCTCCTTTGACAGTTGTACTGAGACTCCGATGCGTGTGGACAGTCATTCCTCTATATGTGTATCTTGGTTCTTAGGATCCCCAAATATGATACTTTAGTTTTATTACCTGATCATTCAAAAGTAAAGGGTATGATCTGTCGCAATCATAATCTGTTGTGCATTCTGTTAATTGTATGGAAAGATGTATTCGTACTTGAGGATAAATATATTTTGAGGAAAATCTTTTATTTTATGAGCGTGTGTAGCTATGTTTTTGAAATAATTTGCTTTTTATTCAGCTATGTGTTTTTCTTCAGTTCTCATGCTCCCGATATTCTCAGGTCATGCGTAGATACTTTTGTTATACTTGGTATTAAAAATGCACCATTCAATACTTTGTATACAGAATTGCAGTATGTGAACAATCTCATAGACTGTCCCGTAACTCATTATTACACCGTGTGTACTCTATTTCTTTGTGTATTTCCACTGAAAAAATTTAGGTACTGAGCACAGAAAGATGTGCACAGACCCAGATACTGTCCAAATACATAAACATACTGTTTCTGCAGCACAGAACTTTCGATACGATCAACCAGCAGCCTGCGCAGGTGCTCCCATGCTTGGTGCCACGCGATAGGTCTACACTTGTTCGACCAAAAGTCCATTGTTCCCCGTGATAAGCCAGCGCCGCACCACACAGTCTTGATATATAATACAAAATTGAGCTTACATATTTCACTGGTCCGTAAGTGTGACTCATATGTTTGCAGCAGATCGCTCTCATGCGAGACAAAGCCTGCATAGGTCGATGCTGAATTCTTTTTGTTCCAGCAAGATCAACTCAATAGGCTTATCTGGCTGGACAATAATGTTTATCTGGGAGGTCGACATACCAAAGTCAAATATTGATTTTATTTGGTCTTCGCAATATGTATTGTTTTGATATTTATTTGCGAAACCATTCTGTCAGTACTGAACTCCGCAGAGATCAGTCACCACAGGTGGGCATCTGCGGCCATTTTCGGGCCGGCCGCAAGAGTAAAATTTGACTGGAAATTTCAAACAACCAGAATTTTTTCACTCGAGCCCATGGGCCGATACAGGCTTCAGGCGTTCACCTCTGCTGGTCTCTAATGGTGTTAGTAATTTGTACAACTGTGCTAAATATTCGGCATTCATGTGTAGTAGGCACGAATCTACAGCACAAATTTTTGAAAAAATGCCTGAAGAATCGTCTCATTTCTCTATGTAAAGCGTGCCATCGCTTGACCAGGGAGATTAAGCGATATTCTGGACTTGTCCGGAAGGAGAGACAGGCCCGTTGGCTTCGGCCTTGTGATTTGAGTTCTTCAGGCGTAAGTCCTCATGCAGTCGATTATTCGCACAGTTTCCATAAAATTCCGTATTTTTCCGTACAATGGAACTTTTAGCTGTGTCAAACAAAGTCCGATTGGCTTCAACACACGCAGTACGATTCAAAGTGGCGTAAACCAACGCTCCTGCTCGATTTTCCAGCAAGTCAAGACTTGTTAACTTAGCTTAGCTTGACTTCAGAGAGCCAATCTACGATACCTAGAATATTGTGGAAAAAAATCCAGGCAGTTACACTGAACTAATGCGTTAACCCTTAACAGGCGGCTCAAAGGCTCTTTAGTAGGAATAGCATAATGGTAATAACTGTATATGGTCATTTGCCCGGTAGAGCATTGCCAACTTCTCTTCTTCTCGTGTTGCTAATAATCATGACAAAGAATGAGTTGAGCTCCGCGAGTTGCCGAGGATTTCTTGTCACTGCATTTCTTTTACCTCTTGGCCTCCGTGGGAGCTCCTGGCTCCACCAAGTGAGGTCGTCTCGAACATTGGCACGGGTTTTCAGTGCATGGTGGCACTTCGACGTCAAAAGATGGAGGAAAGCAAGTCGAATTGTTCTCGTTTTTCATACTACTACTTCTACAAAATTCTACAATTAAGGCATAGAAAAATTACCTATGGGTGTATCCAATGATAGTATTAGCAACTTGCCCCCAATGAATTAATGGAGTGGTAGTTAGACCATTACTGATGGTCACTGAAACTACAGTACGTTTCCTTTGATTATGCAAATGGAATTTTTTTACTTAATTTTTCAAGATGAGTGTCTAACTTTGAAATATCACTATTAACTAAATGTATGGCTATGTTCCCAACATGAACAGCACTTGTAAAATAAATATTTAGCCATTGGTTAAGTTTATCATGCAATTTGCTTATTTAAGAGATTTTTACTGTTACCTCAGATTATGTAACAAGTTAATAAAAACGTCATAAAGAGGAAATGAATAGAAGTGAACATAAATATAGTTATTAAACGTCCAAAACCAAATACTTATAACCAAAACAATTGAATAAACATTGAAATAAGTGCTCATTAGTGGTAAACATAACAAGTTAATTTTGAACATGGCAACCTCCATTTTTCATGATTTTTAAAGCTTTTATCAACAGACTTTGTCAGGTTTAATATTTCAGATAGTGGAATAGAATCTACTGCTGTTTTTACTGCATTCCATAGGCTCACTTTGCTCGAAAACTGCCGACCACTTTCATACAATAGACCTTCCTTTTGATCATTGCCCAGAGGTTGTCAATGGGATTTAAATCGGGGCTACTCGCTTGCCAGGTCATAATCATTTTAGATTTGAATCCTCCATCCGTAAGCCACTTAGCAGTGTACTGTGCTCGGTGTGAGGGAGCGTTATCGTGCTGAAATACCAATTTGGATCGGCGTGCGATAGTCTGCTCATCAAACGATGGAATCAAGTGGGCTCCAAGAAACTGGCAGTACCTTTCTGCATTCAGTTTAACTCCTTCTGCCACTTCAAATGAACCATTAAGGGTGTCCCCTACTATCCCGGCCCAAAACATTATACCTCCACCACCTTGTTGACGCTTAAGCCGTGTCTGTTGAGGTCGGTCATGGACAGGAAGCAAAAAATGCAACGGGAGGACTCAATAGGACTAAAATAAAACTTAGCCGTGACCGCACGTAGCAAATTTACGTCACATTGACGAGTCGAAGTATTTGAGTTGGACCTCAGGCCTTCGTAGGTTGTTTTCTTAAACATATTACAGTATTTTATCTATTTATTTCATTCAATCTCCTGCTCATGACTGGCCGTAAAATGTCGTCAAGTACAGAAAGTTCGAGCAATAGGCTAACTGTTACTGTGGTTTCTCTCGCGTACAGAATTGGCTATAATGGTGATTATATTTGTTGGTAAGAAATAATATGTTCTGTGAAGAACACAGTGAACTGAATATTAAGTGTAAATAAGGCTTCAATCAAGAAAATAAGGTAAATCAGGTCGCCGAAATGGAACAAATGAGGCGCTAATGTTGTGAAAGTTTCCACCAGCATGCACTGCAGTTTTTTTTATAGATAATTGCTAAATTAGTATATATTATCTCAATTTATTCATACGTTAGAGATGAATTTTGCAATTTAAGACAATATTTTTTGTTAAATTACTGAAAATACTCCTAAGCTGCTCAGTCATAGATGATGACGTCACTTTTTGGTGCTAATTTCTCGTGAGTCCTCCCGTTACGCTCTTTGCTTCCTGGTCATGGAGGACCAATCCAGACGCCCATCCATCTGGACCATCATGAGTGGCTCTGCTTTCGTCAGTAAATATGACTTTGGAGAAATCAGTTTTCATGCTCTCCGTAGCCCATTTGACCCTATTTTCTTTATGAGTTTTTCTTAGTAGTAGTCATTTAATTGCCTGTTTCATTTTCCCTAGCTCCTGCAGAACCTCACATCTTGTCTTTCTGCTTAGCATTGGGGCTCCAGCGTCTTCAAATATCGCCTTACTTGTAGAAAGTTGTTTTCTAGCCAGAGAAACCTTCAAATGCTGCATATCCCGAGCATTCAGTTTTCTCGTCGAGGCTCTATCCGGAGTTTTCAGGCAGACCTTACCTTCAATTGCATAAGCCTTGATTGTTCAGTGATCACGCTGTAACTCCTTGGAAACTTCAAGTGTTGTCTTACCAGAAACCAATAACAAGGTCACCTTTATCCTTTCTTCACTTTTTAAACCGCAGTTCTTGCCCATGTTGACTAGAGAGTGATGTTGTATAATCTGGGGTAACAGCAGAACCCCGTGCGATAAGCAAATTTTGCCAAAACGTGGGAAATTGTTCCGTTTTCTTTTTCTCTAGTTGTTTTTATAATTACAACATACCTGTGCACTAACTTACTATTCATATTTCAAATGTTTGACAGCTATCTTGAAAAATAAGTAAAAAAATTGTATTTGCATAATCAAAGGTAACAACGCACTGCATTACCATCGTGCTCCAAAGCCGTGCTCCCTCCGGTCGAACATTCCATGCAGACGCCGGCCTGAACTGAACTCCAGGGAAGAACATGGAAGATCCAGAACTGGAGAGGATTAGCATTTAATCCCAAGTCAACTGAGCAAAATTCGGCATCTCGTAGGACTAAGTTTATTTGAAACGTAAAACGAAGTTGGCACTCAGCGATATAGGGTTAAGGATTAAAGCGAAGCCAAGTCGTATTAAAAACAATCGTTAGTGATGGATGCGGCCTACCTTCGGCCATCTCTTATATTCTAGTGCACCAATTCTTCAAGCCATTTCTTTTTAAATTTACCTCTAGGCCATTTTCAGGCCAACAATTGCGAGGCATAAATAACACCCTCATAGTTTAAAAGACCTTCAATTGATAAAACTAGAAAGACGCTTGGAAAACGACGCACAACTCCACCAAGCAATGCACTGTTAATAATAAATTAAATTGATTCTGAATGCGAGATTTTTATTAGAGTATCACCAAAATTGGGTTATTTGTTTCTCTTAGCATGCCTAGCAGCTCCTGTAAATATTTTAAAGATCCATTCATAACTTTTTGAGTTGCATTCTGAAAACAAAAAGCCGAACTCAGATGTTGGTTGTGAATAAATCTGCACCAAAATTTCGCCATTTAATGAAGCCTTTTAACTTCCCAAGAGTTCAAGCAAATTTCATACTAGAACGCCTCGTGGCGTTAGACCATCACCCGCAGTGGGAGCAAACTTCATCGACGTCAATTTTGATAGCCAGCTAATCCTAGTTTTTTTTGTATGGATCACATCGAGGACAACCCGGCAGACTACCTGCAAAAAATTTTGAACAGTTCTCGACTCCTTGTACCATTTTTTTGGTGGAGCGACAAATATATCGATAATTACCGGTAAATCTTCAAAGAAAACATTATCCTCTCCCCTACTTCGTTCGCGAATAAAAAAAAATTCGTAACTTTTTCAGTTATCATGTTGACAGAGAGACAAAGACACCAACAAACAGACACACTCCGACAAAAACGCAAACCCATTGGCGGAAGAAATAAATCAAGATAGGCAAATTTTGCAGCCCCTGAAAAATGAGAGCATATTATTATTGAACTTACCGAAGGGGACGCAAACCACTAGCCGTAAAGCCTATTAAAAAGATTAAAAGAGTGGCCGTAAAGCATACAGCAAGTGGATTAGAACACTGACCGTAAAACCTATAACAAGTGGGTTAGAACACTGACCGTGCAGCCTATGACAAGTGGGTTAGAACACTGACCGTGAAACCTATAACAAGTGGGTTAGAACACTTACCGTAACACCTGTAATAAGTGGGTTAGAACACTGACCGTAAAGCCTATAACAAGTGGGTTAGAACACTTGCCGTAAAGGGCTATAACAAATGGGTTAGAACACTGGCCATAAAGCCTACAACTAGTGGGTTAGAACACTAGACGTAATGGGCTATAACAAATTTTTAGAATACTGGCCGTAAGGCCTATAACAAGTGAGTTAGAACTCTGGCCGTAAAGGGCTATAACAAATGGTTAGAACACTGGCCGTAAAGCCTACAAAAAGTTGGTTAGAACACTGGCCGTAAAGGGTTATAACAAATAGTTAGGACACTGGCCGTAAAGGGTTGTGTCAAATGGTTAGAACACTGGCCGTAAGGGGCTATAGCAAATGGTTAGAACACTGGCCGTAAAGCCTACAAAAAGTTCATTAGAACACTGGCCGTAAAGGGTTATAACAAATGGTTAGAACACACACTGGCCGTAAAGCTTACAAAAAGTTGGTTAGAACACTGGCCGTAAAGGGCTATAACAAATGGTTAGAACACTGGCAGGAAAGACTACAAAAAGTTGGTTAGAACACTGGCCGTAAAGGGCTATAACAAATGGTTAGAACACTGGCCGTAAAGCCTACAAAAAGTTGGTTAGAACACTGACCGTAAAGGGTTATAACAAATGGTTAGAACACACACTGGCCGTAAAGCCAACAAAAAGTTAGTTAGATCACTGGCCGTAAAGGGTTATAACAAATGGTTAGGACACTGGCCGTAAAGGGTTGTGTCAAATGGTTAGAACACTGGCCGTAAAGGGCTATAACAAATGATTTGAACGCTGGCCTTAAGCCTACAAGTGGGTTAGAACACCGGCCGTAAAGGGCTGTACAAATGGGTTAGAACACTAGCCGTAAAGCCTACAACATGCAGCAAGAAACAGCTGCAAGACAACTAATAGTATAGATTATAATTATTAGTGGGACAGCCGTGTATTGACGTATATAAAGTTTTTCATAGCGATCTTCTGTTCTTTAGGGTCTATTTAATGAGGATTTTATCTATGACTCTCTGAAGTCTTTGGGCAGTTTTTTTTTGTTGTAGCCAGAAATCAGGAATAAAAAATGGCGCCTGGTAAAAAAAGTAATTTCATGAAGTTGTTTGTTTATAACGTGCCTCTGAGCCGTTAAACTGAGTCCGGGTGGTACTCTTATGTTTGTTTATAGACTATTGTTATTAGAAACTCAAGTAACTCAATGTCAACCACAGTTCATTTACAGAAGATAGTTGTACAAAATTGGAGTGTATGCGCTATATCCTTAAATTTTCAGGTTTTTGATGTCACAATTGCGTCACGCCACTGTTGCAGCGAGGAATCTTTGATATTTCCTCAGTGGCGTGACGTAAGTTTGACGTCACAAACCTGGAAATTTAGGAGGGCAGCGCATACACCCAAATTTGTCACAACCATCTGTTGTAAATGAACTGTGATGGCAAAGAGCTGCTCTGGGGGGCCGCAGACCTTTGCCTAGTACTTCTTGCTCAGCCAACGTTGAAATTCTAACAACTAGCTGGACCCGTGAAACTTTCACCTCTTTGCAAGGCTTTTCTGACAGACCCGTTAAACGGTCATATTTTAGCATGGTAACACCACACTTCAACACAGGGACTCAATGTGTGATATTTTAAGTCCATCCTCTATGTTGATAATAATATCCATAATTTTCTGCAGTTGAGTAGCCGGGAGAGGAACGTGGGGGACACACTCCCTCCCTAAAAAGGTATACGCACCCTTCACTGGAATGAGGCCTTGAAAAAAAAAAAATGTACTGCTTAGGGCCTAGCTTTTCTGTGTCGTTGCCTTCCCCCGCCCTTTTGAATTTTGCCAGCACTCCTAGTGCCCACCCGCACATGGAAATTTTCCAGGTCCCAACCCGTTCATTCAGAAGAGCCTAGGGGTATAAAAAGTTTTAAAAACACCTTGCTGAACAGAACTGCTTACCTCCGCGTATCATTGGACCCGTGGAATATTTATATAAGCTAGCAGCACCCGTGAAACGTTCACGGTCTGGAATAAGGCGCTTCAGATAGATCAGTGAAACCTTCGCATTGTACCATGGCAATTCTCCATCAACATCACAAACAACAGCGAGATTCAATGTATGATATCTTATACGACCAACCTTTTTACTGATAATAATTACTGAAGCTGCCCTTATCTAAGTGGACCCGTTGGATATATCTATAAGTTGCTCTGTCTAACCGGCCCGTGGAATTAATTCATTTGGCAGCAAACCACGATGCAGGTTCCCAGAGATTTATTTTTTTTTAAATTCTGGCGTATAAACAATTAAAAAGACCTAGCATGTGGCCGAAAGATTAGTCACCAGCCGTATCACAGATACGCCAGCTTCCCGAACTCAATAAAGCTCGAATTTTCTACAATCTATTAATGACTAGAGGACCCGTGCGTGAAAAATTCACGCAATAATCTATACGTTTGCCTAATGCCTCTAGGCCGGTGCGGAATCTCCTCTTCTCTTATTTGCTTCTTAATTTTCTTCATTGATCCTTTGTCATGCTGTCATCCTT
>LQNS02001155.1:4817809-4836112 GCA_001587735.2 Parhyale hawaiensis
CATAAATGATCAAATTTTGGTGCAGATCGGTTGGTTCGTTTGTATGTTTGACTCATATTTGTCATAACGTTTGTTAACAGTATAACTCAAAAAGTTATGAACGAATCTTCAAAAAAATGGAACAAGATGTTATTAATGTTAAAATTTCACAAATGATCAGATTTTGGAGTTTATGCAAAGAAAATTATGGTTGCAGAGCCAATTTGAATTTTTGCTACCGTTGGCTCACTTGGCGGAGGTATGCGCTCTCAGAGTGCTCTAGTTTTACTCCATTCGAATGCCGAAGTCGAACGTTATTCAGCAGCATGAAGGGCGTGAAAAATAAAGTTAGAAACAAAATGTAACTGCCTGTGCTATCAGCTATTCTTACTGTATCATATGGCCTAAAGAGACTTAGCAAATGTTACAAAAACTTCAAACTGCCAAAAGTTGCTATCAACAAAATTAGATTGATGGATTTCTATGCCACACTACACAATGCACAGCTTGATCTATGAAATTACATTTGCGCTATAATACAACAAGAAATCGGTGGATCATAATCTTTTCCCTCTTTATTTGTAACTACATATTGATGGCATTTTTTTCTGTCTCGATTTTGCAGGAAAGTCTGTATTTCATTTGGCAACACTGAGCTGCAGTGCGCACCTGACGCAGAACCTCTGCGATCAAAGTCCTGGTGGACTCTGATCGCAATCCAGCGATGAAACTCAGAGTTTTTCAAATTCCCCAAATGGGAGTTCTAGATTTTCCCAGATCTTAAGAAAATTCCGCAAATAGTAATAAAAGAATACAAATAAAAACTTCATGCTTATCTCAATGTATGAGGTAACGGGTAACAGTCAATTATTTATGTATTTCTTAAGTATAAGGCTTGGAAAAATTCCCAAATTGGTCTGGAAATTCCTGGAAACCTCTCAAATTCCTAAGAACTGGAGAAAATTCCCAAAGAGTGGCAGCCCTCTATCGCACGTCTGGCAAGGTACGCAGCAGCAGTTAGAGCAGGAGTCGGTTGCACCGCCCGTCGCCAGCGCTGGCTGCTCTGGACGGCAGCTGCCTGCCGCTGTTCGGTGTACACGCTCCAATGCATTCCGTGCTTCTCAACAACTGCCAGCCTGCCTGCCAGCTTCTCGCTGAGCCGCGTTTGGTGTGCCAGCACCTTTAAGTTAGAAGGGCTGCCTCAGGTCAAACCAAAGTAAGTGAGTAAGTGGATACAATTATCAGTGGAATTTCCACGGGTCCAGCTAGTATGATAATAATGTAATAGTAATCTATTGTTGACTTGAGCAAGATGTCAATGCATCCAAAAATTTCCGACAAACCGAGTAGAAATTCTGGAAACAAGTATACACATTGGCATATAAACTCCATGTATACGCAAATAAATCCTAATCAACATTGTAGCACCAGTTTCAAATATGCTCTCAGTATAATTGAAACTTTAAACTTGTACGCACAGATATACACCAATGATTTTTTGTTAACAGCTACTCGATGCTTTGATGCCCTGAATGCAGAAATTATTGAGAACCCTTCAAGTTTTTGAATAAATAGGATATCAACTATTTTATGGTTCTGCATGTAAAATTAAAAAATTACTGCGAACTTTTAGGGACAGGAAAATTGTCGAGAAGAATTGCTTCCAACAGTCGCGTACGTCCAATGTGCTTACAAAAATTATAGCAATTTTTAGAGTTAACAAAATTTGTCAGTAAGTTTATTGCAAACTTATAAAATGACGAAAATAAGAACTATAAGAGTAATCATGAGAATAACTCTTAAAACAACTGTTCAAGACAGTAGCTGTTACAAGAACAACTACTCAAAAAACAGCTGTTACGGCACCTATGTTACAAAAACAGCTATTGCAAGAACAACTGTCCCAAGAACAACTGTTGTTGCATAAATTAAAATTTTGAAATTCACTTCTAACAGATAAACTACACCCTTTCATTTAGAGCGCTGGTGATAGAATTTTCAATTTTGAAAAAAAAATACCACGTCGTTGCCCACCAATCGGCATGCTAATCAGCAGCGCAGAGGGCACTGGTCCGGCGCGCTAGTAAACATTTACGACATGGACCGCGGGGCAGCAAATTAGCAAAATTGATTGGGACTTTGCGTCGCCCTTAGCTGCTTTGCTCGAAATTTTCGACCTAATTGACACTGAAAAGCTCAATTCACGCCGAGTAGTAGCCGACAAATGAATAAATGTATAAAAATGCGCCCCGCCGTAGGGTCGAAAACGAACGTATTTTGCAAGTATTTGGACGTTTCTATAAAATCCTTGAATATTTACCGTGAGCATATATTGGTAAAGTTTTCTTTTCTGCCCAGAAAATCATGACAAAACTATTTTCTGAAGTATGAATTGATACAGATAATCAACAAATCGACAAAATGTTGTGATCTTCACGCACATTTGCCGAGTTGATGATGTGGCAAATTTTCATTTCGTAAATAGAAACAATTGTCCGGACTAGTGTCAGGCAGTTGAGGTAAAGTCAACTTTGACTGTACCCTCCACTGGGAAATCAACTCGCACTGGTTCGTGCGGCAGACAGAGACCAACTGGCCCCAGATGAATAAGTGCAGCTGCAGCCGACGATTGGTCCCTAAGAACTATGGCGCCGAAACGGTAGGTTTAGCAACCAGCCAGGTACCCCAACTGTAGTTATGCGCACCAGCAAATGCGCTGATTCAGCGCGCCGAGAGCCTTGAGAAAGACTGCGCCCGGTGTGGGGATCGATCCCGGGTACCTCGGCACAACTGTGCAGCGCGCAATGTCCGCAGCTACATCAAATCTAATGTAATGTAAGTTTTCCGTATTCGCTCAGTTACAGTTGCAGTATGTATGAGCACTTGTGCAATTCCCGTATAGCCTTTGTAATAATAGTAATATAAGTCTGATCTATGAGCTTGCCAAGCACCGACAATCTCGCTGCCAATAAATTCTGTCGATTGAGTTATCCATTAGTTTAACGAAAAAATATAATACTGTGGCCCCCACAGCTGCGGAGTGCTCGAGTGCTGTGCTTGGAAGCTATTTACCAAGGTATTTTTGCCGGGGTCTCCTCCCCGCCAGGCATTTGAATTCTTGTATTTTTTTTTACTCTCGGCGTTAGCATTGCCCGATAGCAACAGGCTGTTGCGAGGGCACTGACTTTAACTAGAAATGAATGAAGACCGTCGGAGGGACGCAGGTGTCACAGGAGTCTTCCGTCTTTGACGCCATACCTGCCGTAATTTATGGTCTACTGCAGCCGTGCACTCCTCTTGGGCTTAGCTAGCATCTATCTGCAGCACGAACCAGTGTATGTGGAATTTTCAGTTGAGGTGAGGCGTGAGGTTGACTTTATACCCATACCACAATAGAAGACTCGGAGGCCCAAAAATTAATTTTACTATTTCATCAGTTGGAGCGGCCAAACATTTAATAAGGATGACGCTACCAGTGAAATATGAAAACTTCTAGAATGGAAGGCAAAAAAGAAACCAAGATGGCTGTGCAACGAAGCCTTCTGATCTAAATCTCCAATGTATCAATAATCCTGTAATTTATTTTCTCAACACAACGCCGAGATAAGCGTTGCCAAAACCAGCACGCATTTCCGTTCACCGACAGAAAGACAGGCTGTAACTTGAAGACAGGTATTTCCGGCCAGTGCACGGGAATGCGTGCTGCGCTGATTGTGAGCCAACACACTCTATATCGCTGGAACTTCACGGCATCCAGGCTTATGATGTGTAGCTGCAAGAGAAAAGGTTTACTAGACTGAAAAACGTACTATCCCAAAAGCAGCACGCCTTTCCATGCCATGAAGGGAAATACCCGCCTTTCCGTGCTCATGCAACTCAGAAAAATTTCATTTTCGTGCTGTACGAACAAAAGAAAAAGACATCTCCTTCACATGCATGACAACATGTGATGGTTTTGAGACAGAAATGTTTAATTTTTCTCACTATAATTTACTTGTTTCACCTTCACCTATGGACTAGTTAGCACATCATCACACAGGGACACCTACTGAATCTGCACCTAGCACAGTCGGTGCGCAGTAAGACACTAATTTTCAGCTAGTTTTTGATGCTGCAGTCGGGGAAGTAACACTTGTACCTCTGACACAGAGCACCTGCGTGTCATCCTTCACGCGCATTAGCCGCACATTCACACCTGATGTCGCCAAGTGTTGCCATCCCAAGTCACGTGTCCTGAGTTAATTCCTACCGTATAACCTTAAGACCGTTTATTACCAAAATGGGTTTCAGAAACTGCAGATAAATGAGGGCATAAGGGCTTTATTAAGTCAGCATTTTTACGAAAAAATTAACTACCGTGCAACGATTACATCACACTCGATGTTTTTTGCATGGTATCCATGATGCCACCAGCGCTTTCTTAGACACCTCCTAATGTTACGGTATGAAGAAGATCGCAACCTCAGATTTTCAATTCAACGCAAAGTAATTCATACCGGCAAATATTTAAATTTTTAATAAAACAACCCTCTCCGTTAAAAGAAAAGCATCATCAACTCCCTTGTAAACCTAGCTTTTACCTTATAAAGCAAAGAAGAATTAAACTCAGCACTAGACGCTATTATGAATTAACTCATCGAAAATGGCTATCGAAAGAAGCTCATAAAAACATCAATTTAAAATAAGAGACGATCAGTTCAAGCAGCAAAGAGACAGACTGAAACGGACTATAACATCACCTTCGTCAGCGTGCATTCTGTCAAAGGATCTTAGGAACGAACGAATATACAGAGTCCTAAAGCCTCCCAACGTTGAGCTAGCCAAAAAGGAAACAAAATACGTCCATAAAAGGCTTTGTCCGCTGAAGGACGAAAAGAAGGCATCACATTTGAGCGGAGTAGTACAGAAATTAGATTGCCAAAATTGAGATAAAGTGTACATAGGTCGAAATGTGGAAACAAGTATTAATGAACATCAAGCTAATGCTTAAAAATAACAACTTAACTCTTTAGTTTATCATTGCATACATGACACTTACCACTCAATTAACTGAAACAATTTCTAAGTACTGTAATAGTGTTAAAACAAAACAAGCAAAGACGCTTCCCAGAATGAAATTTTTCATCCTTAAATCACAACTGCTACGATAGACACTAACAAATTTCCGATATCTACAAACCTCTTCTCAACTGCTTGTTACGAATAAATTTTCGACCAAGCTCTTCATTCGTTCAAAGAAAATTTGAATGAGCATCTTAGATACAGTATAACAACTTAAAACAACTTACGAAAATACACAAACCAATTGTTTCAGCCTCGACAACGATTTTCGCGATGATCGTCGAAAGCTCGGCACAATAAACTGTTGAGTCCGGAAGAAGTATAATTGAGAATATCACAAAACTATGAATTCTGGACGTCCATTACTTTCATCGATGTTTATATATATAAGAAATCATACAGTTTCTCGTTTCATTAATACCTGGCACTATAGCCAGACGTGAGGACTCGTCTGTTCTACCTTGTGTTGGCCAAGTGATAGGGTGGCGATGTTGTGATCTGGAGGTCCCCAGCTCGAGTCAGACTCGACTCTTTACGTATCTATGTATGCTAGGTGTAGTAAATTTGGACATCAGTGATTTCACAAATGATTTAGTAGAGCCCCTCTTTCTTTCGGGGATTTCAAGAAATTGCTAGAATGCTCAGGAATTTTGAGAAGTCAGTGAAATGGAGCAAAAGTTTTTCAAAATCTGACTAAATCTGGAAATAATATCATTAAATTTGTAAAATAACTTTAATCATCGGACAAACGGCCAAAGAGCAAGATTACTTAGGTTTTGAGATGTGCAAGAAAATACTTGTATATACTCCAAAGTGTGAATATTAACTACGGTACAGATATTACTGCGCTAGTACCTATACTTTGGGTACTTCTGTAAATGTATTTTCAGGTCATAATTTATCGTACATTTGCAACGCACTTTGAACATTCTAAGCATTTTTTTAAAAGTACTCTTGGTCAGTACATTATGCAAATGTTCGCACCGTTGGCGACGCTGATCACTTGCTTCAAATTTGATAACATCATTTCTTATCGTGATCACAACATACAACCAATGTTCCCATCATTGAATACTTCTGTTTTCGCTTTCATCTCCTGCTCGGTGCACAACGTCGTGGTTCCGGCTGTAAGCCGAGTAATTCCCACTTCTTAGATCGCCATTGATCGTCTTAGATTCGGAACTAGCGGGACAATACCAAAAAATAATAATAATAATATTTACTGAACACCTTATAGGGGTAAGTTGATCTTGATGGGATTCTGTTTATTACGGTCGAGCTAGACCATTGAAGGTGCACAGCCGACTAGTCAAACCGACATGTCGGTCAAGCAGACAAAGCATTTGGCAGCAGTTGAAAAACAGTAAGGGAACGTATCTTAAATACGTGTAATGAAAAGCATAGCATCGGCTACTATTTCATTACCACCAAAAACAACAAAATTTTGTTTATACTCAGCTCTATGCTCTAGGAATGAATAACATGCTCGCTTGAGATATTAGGTGACGACCTTACGTAGACGAATGTCGCGGATCACTGGTATCTGCTCAAGATGAGCAGCAGAATCGATTATTATGTTCTTTCTCACATCATTCAGTTTAAGTATTTTGCAGGGGTAGCTTGGATGCCGACCTCCACTGTCGACGTGAGAGCTGAACATCCGCTCCCAAGTTGAGCAAGCGATTATAAAGTGTGGCCTCGGTATAACACTTCTCAATGTAACGAAAGCAACTCTCCCGTTTAGGGGTCTGAATTAGTTAAGCTTGGTGACTTAACTTTTTTACCTCAACTTAACCGCGCCTGTCGCCTACCAATCAACTGTTGCACCGTCATGTTTTGCAACATGAACTACCGTTTGCGTTTTGTTGTGAAAAATCTAAAACGCATTAAACGGGTACTTACTACGTTAGATGTACGAACGGAGGTAATGCTTCTGTTCCAGCTAGTTAAAACTTTCCACTGTACAGATCCTGTTGCACATGCTGCTGCTCAAACCTTCCTGACCCGTGTAAGTTAAACGCACTGGGACTCACGTAATCAAGTCCTTAGTTTCCTTGCCAAGTGACTAATGAACCATTAAAATTTAATATAAAATGTATGGAATGTATGTTATTCAAAATTAGTATATTTTAGGTTGGAAACTAAGTTATTGCCTGTTTTTTTTTTTCACATATTAGAGGATTTAATCCGGCAATAACTTAGTTTCCCACCTATTATTAGCCTATCTTAGTTCTTGATATGTGGTGCAGCTACTTTCATGAAATCACTGGCTTGCGTCTTCAGTGATGTCCTGAAATTCCCATATATTTTAGGACATTCGTGAATTAATCCTCTAGCGCAACAGTCATTTCACGAGATCATTTAAATTTTTAAAGGATATCATAAAATTACAGATTTCACTAATTTATTGCAGCAGATATGTATAAGCATATCAATTATATACAGTACCCGCTCATGGAATTCGAACCCGGGACTTGTATATAGCATGGCGCAACTGCAACGCAGGTTTGCAGTACACGAAGCACTGCAGAGCTGTCCTGGGCCATCACAGCTATGATTTAACTCGTGGCACTTGCCCTTTATGTGGAAACTCACGGTCAAAAGAAAATAAAGACTACCCTATATGTAACAGAGTTTTAGTAGTAATTATTTGATGAAGACTGCGAGCTTCTATGCAAATTGGTAACCGTCTAAAATTAAGTCCTTGCTGCAGTGGAGCATCGTTGCAGTAATGCTGAAGCTCTCTTCAGTCTCTTAGCTTTGGCCTTGCGGTTTCGGTGCGCTCTACTTGAGTCTCTGTACGAATCCCCTTGAGCCTTTAAATGGGTTTATTTAACTCGAAAATCGGTAACTCTGTGAGTGGCCATTTTGGATAATTCCATGAGCGAGTGAGACTAAAAATCTGTGATATTACGTTCATTTTTCAACCATTCACAGCAAATTTAGCATTTTATGTAGGGACGAAAATAAAGATGCATCATTATGTATTCTTTGACGTCTTTTTTGACGGCAGGGGTAACTGGAGGAAGCATAATGAACGAGAAGTTAAAATCCCGTCTCTGAGGTTTATTGAGCGATCATTAGAAGGATAAACCAGAGCCCTTCTAGACTAGCATTTGCTTGACAAACTACTTCCGTGTAGTGTACAAGTGTATAGTGTAGGACATGGCTTAAAGGTAAAATCACACGCCCCAACTAGAAAACCTAACTTGCTTGTGCTACAGATAAATCTAAAACCCAGAGGAGTACACAGCTTCAGTTAACCACAGCTTGTTTGACCTACGGTCTCATGTAGACGGAAGGTTCGTATAAAAGCTGCGTCCCCTGACAGTAAACTCGCCCATGCCCTCCCCTCCTCGCCGTATTGTCATTGAGAAAAATGCTGAAGCTGCACTGCCGAACATCAAGATTTCCGTCCATGGTTTGGGAACAGAACTCCTGAATCAGCAACAACGAGCGAGGCAGCACACACCTAACCACTGCACCGCTGAGGCTGCATACGACAAAAAATAAAAGCGTAATGTAGTCTAGCATTTCAGTGGTACGTTGGTCCGACACGACAATAACCACATGATACCATTGATATGAAATAAAATGAATCCCTGGTCGTTACTAAAATATTTGTATATTCTATACGAATTTCGGTCCCAAATGCTGCAGTACCAGTATGGATATATCCAGCTCATTGATAACAACACGATACGACCACAACCAAATAAATATACATTTCTGTTTTTTCTGGGCAACAAACCAAACCAAATAATTTCTATATCAAACGTCCATTGCATGGCTAGGTAAACAAACTCTGCTGTACGAGAAAAAAAATTCCAGCAACAGATACACAGAATGGGACTTATCTGTGGGCAGCAGACCCCCGTGATATGAAACAAAGCCTGCGTCTGCCGCTGGTAATTTTTTTTTTTTTTAACAAAATTCAACTGAAAACCTTGTATTTCTGAAGTCGACATATACCAACAAATGAAATTCTGTTCTACTTGTTATTACATAGTATTACAAAACGAAGAAAGGAAATGAAGTTCAACTAGAGAACATCAGGAGCATTCTATTAGCCGACCTGTTTCCGACCACATCTGTTTGGTGTGCCTCTCTTGTGTACTGAATGGGCGGAAAAATTAAAACAGTTCGATTCGACTTACGAAACGAACCATAGGGCTGCTAACGCACGTAATGTACAACATAGGCAGAGCAGGCTTTTTATTTCTTATAAAGAATACGATCCCTGTGCTGTTAGATAACTACAAAATGCGCAGCTCTGCAACAACAATATAAAAAATTCATTCTTATATTCAATGGCATTTCGGTCTCGTCTTATCTGCCTCAGCTTGATAACACCGATACAAACTAAAACGAATCATGGATGGAAAATATATTCTCTTTCGAAATTCGGTTAGAGAATTGATATGAGTTATCAAGCGTACCAGCGACAGCACGCTATATTCGCAGTGAAACAATGTAACTATTTATTTTTTTTTCGCAACATCCCAAACGAAACTTGTGTTTTATCAAACTTTTATCGTACGGCGCGATAAGGGACGCAGCAGTGGGCAAGCCTGACGTAACAAACGAAATTCGACTCACATATTTTACTCATTGTAAACTAGGAGTCGTCCTTGGACTGCAGATAGTTCTGATATAAAAACAAAGGCTGCATAATTCGCTGCTGAATTCTTTTAGTTTGAACAAAATCCTACTGAATAGACTTATCGGACTGGATGATAATAATTATCTGAGAGGTTGACGTACGTAACAGTGAAATAGTATTTCTCCTATGGACAATATGTTTCTAAATTCATTCTATGTGAAACCATTCTGTCAAAACTGAACTTTCAGTCGAAACTAGTCACTAGTGCTATTCGAAATTCTTATACATAGTTGCTCTAGTTAGTATGCAGACGTAGTATTTACACGCAAACTTGGGTGCATGTACATTATACACATCCTCCTCAAACGTCACTTCGCAAAAAAAACATACAATTGAATATAATTATGTAATCATGCATATACAGTAGCTGTCAAAATATAAGGAACCCAACAACAAATGTTTAAATAGTTATAAGTTGAAATTTTTTATATGTTTATTTATATAATTTTCATAAGGTATAGTTGAACATAGATATAATGATAAATTACGCATAGGAATTTGACATTTATCTTTAAAGCAAATAATTATTTCTCAAAATGCCCATTTCGCCCTGGCAAAAGTCAAATAACGCTGTTGAATGATCCCGATTAATGTAATAATATTGTTCCTTCGTGCACGTTTTGAGCAACCTTATTGATTGTTTTGACTTATACAAGATAGCTGTCAAATATTTCTAGAACTATTATTAAGTAGTAATATAGAGGCAACAACGTTTAAAGCTCTGGTTACTGAAGAAAAATAGCTAAATCTAGATAATGCAAAAACAAAGGCGATTTCGGAATTTCTGATATAGCAAGAAGGTCAGAAAGAGTTGTTTATCGGATTAGCGGCCAATTTAAGAATGATTAGAGACTTTCTAGGAAACTGAAAGCAGGTAGGCATTAAATGACTTCTATGCTGAAATATGGACTGATTGATTGTTAGAATGGTTTTAGAATACTGTTTCTCATAAATTTTGTGAGCAAACATTTATGGCCATGTCTATTAGACCTGTTTATTTCCATTACTATTGTTGCTATTACTTCCGTCAAGGAAGTTATGTATTTGTAGGGGTTCTCCGTCTGCCGGTTTATATATTTATCGGTCTGTCTGTCTCTAAGTCTACCGCCAACATTAGTCAAAAGTTATAGACAAATTTTAATGAACTCAACAAGGATTGTTAGGCATGTTAATTAAGTAATTAAGGCTAACAGATGATAGTTCAACAGTTTGACTGATCCATCAAAAGTTTTTTTGTGTTATATTAGCGAGAGACATATATACAAACAGACCCTCTCCAATAAAAGTATTACCTCTCTGGCAGAGGTAATGAAGTTCAGGATGGGACGGAAATCCAGAACTTGTAACTTGGATACCGAGTACCAATTACATCAAGCCGACTAAAAATCTGAAAGTTTGAAAGTATGTATGTATCTACAGTATTTACATGTGTATTTACAGGTGCATTGTAATTCACTCGGGAAGAAATAGAGCGTCCCTTTTACCACTAGAGACCTGAGAATTTTTAAACAAAAATGGTTTTAAAAAACAAAGTGGGGGAACACTGTGTAAATTGAGCTGAGGAACGAACAATGAAGTCAACAAAGTCGTGGTAGTGATGAAATCAGAAGATTGACGTTTCGGGTGAGTATCCATCAAACTTTAATTTCTGAGGATGGGAAGGACCCCCGAAAAGTTAATCTTAGGATTTTCTCAGCTCTACGACGTTTTCGATCTTATTGTTCCTTATAAGGAAAATTTGCACCGAAGAATGCATCGAGAAAAAATGCACAACTTGGCACACCAACGCTTGAAGTTCTAAGTCTAGCAATTTACTAAAGCCTCCTGATTACCCCGATCTGAATCCCCTGTCAATGCCTCCTCGGGGACTGCAGCTCTTCTCCAGCCCTACTGGATGCATATGCATAGCATATGAGCAGCAGCAGAGCATACTGCAGCTGCAGCTTTAGCACAACCTATAAATACAGCAGGAGCGCCGCATGACGCCTCATAACACTGTTGTGAGGTAACCACTTGTGCCCAACATATTGTAACATAGCACAGGCGACATGGCTTACCATAGGCTAAACTTTACTGTACTGTTACTGAGTTTATTTAGTTGTGCAAGTCTGCAGGTCAGTAGCTCTTTGTGCTTACTCTTCTACTTACGTGTACACATAAACCACTTGTCATTGTTGTTAGTAAATATTTTCATCTACAGAGTTATAGCTGTATGTGCTTACATTATTACTTATGTGTGCCTAATATCCATGCGTTATTATAGTTACTTTTATTGTTTGCAGGTCTGCTGCTGTTTCTACTTAATTTACTTGTTTTCAGAAAGTGCAATGCGCTTGTTGTTCTTTTTATTGTTTGTGACTGCAAGTCTGTAACTATATGTACCAATTTTATATGTTGTCTCATTATGTGAAACAAAGACTGTTTTTGTGTACGTCTGCTGGTCTATAGTTATTTATGCTTACTCTTTTTATTTTGTGAATATGTAAACAACTGTTGTCATTACCTCCGCCAAAGAGGTTTCATTTTTGTCGTGTTTCTCTGTCACCAAGATTAATCTAAAAGTTATGATCGGATCTTCAAGAAATTTACAGGGATTGTTGGGCATTTGAAGAGTAACAGATGAATAAGTTTTGGTGAAGATTCGTCCATCTGTTTGTTCGTTTGTTTGTTTGAATGTCTGCCTCATTTTTTTTATTGCCAAGACTCACAACGTTATGGACGGATTTTCATAAAATTTACATGAGTTGTTAGGTTTATTTCGAAAAGTAATTGACCAAATTTTGTGATGATCTGTTTGTTCATTCGTGTTTTTGTCTCTTGGCTTGATTTTGTTTGTTAGTAAAATAACTCAAAAAGTTATGAATGGATCTTTATGAACTTCACAGGACTTGTTTGTAATGATAAAAGACATAAATGAATAAATTTTGGTAACGATTAATTGGTCCGTTTGTGAGCTTGACTTATGTTTGTCGTAATATTTGTTAGCAGCAAAACTCAAAAATCTATGATCTTCACGAAAATTGCATAAACTGTTAATACAATCAGAAGGCACAAATGATTAGATATTGTTGTTGATACAAAGAAAATCATGGTGTCAGCAAAAAATTTGAATTTTTTATTACCGTTGCCTTGCTTGGCGGAGGTATGCGCTCTCAGAGGGCTGTCTCGTTGTTACTGTGTCTAAAGATCAGCATCTGTTTGTGCTTACTTTACTTGTTTTAAGGAAGCATAAACACATGCTGCTATTGTTATTGATTGCAGGTTTGTTGCCAATTGTGCTTACGCTATTTGCGTTGCAAAAGTGTTAACCATGTGTTGACAATTTTTACTGTGCGTGTTTACAGGACAGTAGCTGATTGAGCTTACTTTATTTTTTTTTTTAGATGTAAACTAAGTCAAGCTTTCGGTTTCCTTTTTATTTATTTGTTTGTCAGTCACCAAAATAACTAAAAGTTATGGGTAGACCTGCACGAAATTTACAGGAATTATCAGACCTGTTAAGAATAAGAGATGATTAACTTTGGTGAAGTTCCGTAAAATAATTTGTTCGTTTGTTTGTCTGCTTCTTTTTCCTAGTACCGTAACTTAAAAAGCTATAGACAAATTTTAATGAAATTTACATAAATTGCTATGTATATTAAGAAAATAAAATGACAAAATTTTGGTGGTCACTTGTTCCTCCGTTTGTTTGTGTGTCGCAGGGTTTGATTTTATCGTCATTAGCAAGATAACTCAAATATTGAAATTAACATGAATTGTTAGTAACGTTAGAAGACATAAATTATTGATTTTAGTGATGAGCGGTTGTTCTGTTTGTGTGGTAGAATCAACTTAGTCAGAATGTTTGTAAGCAGCATAACTCGAAATATTATGAAGGGATCTCCAGAAAAATTATAGAAATTGTTATTACTGTCAGAGAGCATAAATGACCAGAATTTGGTGCTGATAAAATCTAAATCCAAGTTTCAGTAAAAAAATTCAAATTTCGTTGAAATTGCCTTGCATGGTAGAGGTATGCGCTCTCAGACTGCTATAGTTTGTTTAGTGAAACTATCAGGCATGTTACTGTTATTGGGCGTGTCTACAGTTTTGTAGTTATTTGTACGAACTTTATTTACGTTGTGGAAGGGTAAATCATGTGCCATGCATCGTTATTATTGTTGTGCGCGTCTGCAAGCCAGGAGCTCCTTGGGCTTGCTGAGTTTATTTCTTGAAGTTTTATTGGAAGTTTATTTCTTGAAGTTTTATTGAAAGTTTATTTCTTGAAGTTTTATTGGAAGTTTATTTCTTGAAGTTTTATTGAAAGTTTATTTCTTGAAGTTTTATTGGAAGTTTATTTCTTGAAGTTTTATTGAAAGTTTATTTCTTGAAACCAAGTATTATTATTACCGTTTGTGTCTGTAGGTCACCCGCCCTCTGTGAATAATTTCATACTTCTAAAAATGTATGAGCTGTGTCTTGTTATTGTGTATGTCTGTAGGTCTGTAGCTGTTGATGCTTACATAATTTGTTAATGGAAGCGGAAGCAATATGCGTCGTTCCTCTCTCCACCAAGGAGGTTATGTTTTTGTTGAGCTTATCTATTTGTTTGTTTGCCTGTCTGTCAACAAGAGAGCTCAAAAAGTAATGGCCAATTTTTTTTACGAAATTTACATTGATTGATAGGCACGTTAGGAGGAACTGATGATTAAATTTTGGTGTAAAATTTGATAGAAGAGACAAATCAGATCTTGAAAATACCTATAGGAGAGAACGGTTTGCTGTATGAGGTGTAAATGTTATTGTAAGTTTTTTTTTTTTTACTTCAGCAAATGAAAATTTTGAACTTAGTTGCTGGGATTTCAATCTGTTGGCTAAATTCTCAAAACTTAGGAAATGGCTGTAAAAATTTGGTCTGAATGCAGGCAAGCAAAATTCCCTACCAAATGACAACAGAATCTTGAGGCGTCGATAAAAGTTTGCATTTTACACCTCCCAGCAGTAACATCTCCTTGTCCCGCTAGTGTTAGCATAACAAGGTTTACTTTGTTTGTGTTGTGAATATTTCAACCAGGTAGGTGGGTTGTTATTACCTCCGCTAAGGAGGTAATAACTTGTCTGTTGTCTGAACTTGTCTGTTGGTTTGTCCGTTTGTCTATCTTTCTTCCTATCGCCAAAAAGACTCACAATTTATGGACGAATTTTTAGGAAATCACAAGAATTGTTAGGCACGTTAGCAGGAACTGATGATTACCATTTTGTGAAAATTCGTTCAACCATTTGTTTTCTGTTTGTTTATTTGTCTGCCAGTTTTTTTTTTTTGTGACACAACACAGAAAGTTAACTACGGATTTTAATGAAATTCGCTGAAATTATTAGGAATGTTTATAAGAACAATTAAATGACCAAATTTTTGCTTTGCTCTGTTCTTCCGTTGGTTTCTCTCCAAGTTGCTTTCGTGCTTACGTGCGAAAATTTTCAAGAATTGTTAGAAATTTAAAATACTCATGTAACCAAATTCTGGAAATGATCGCTTGGCCCGCCTGGGTGCTCGACCCATGTTTGCCTAAATACTTGGCAGAATATAACTCAGAAAGTTATGAATGCACAGTCATGAAATCTGTAGGAATTGTAAGAAATATTCAAAGCCACAAATGATTAAGTTTTAATAATGCTCGATTCATCTGTCTGTGTGCCTTACTAATGTTTTTCAGCACATAACTCAAAAAGTTACGGCCGGATATTCATGAAATTTGCAGTAATTGTAAGAAATGTTAAACTCACAAATGACCAAATTTTGGTGATGGCTGATTTGTTCCTTTAGGTGTTGGACTATTGTTTGTCTTAGCGTTCATCAGAACATAACTGAAAAAGTTATGAACAGATCTTGAGGAAAATCACAGCGGCTATTATAGCTGTCAAGAGCTAATAATGACCAAATTTTGGTGATGATCACGTGAAAATCCTGGCTTCAGGACCAATTTCATTTTTCTTCAGCATTGCCTTACTTGGCGAAGGTATGTGCTCTTAGAGTGCTCTACAGTGAGAAATTTTTGATGCACTTAGATACAGCAAAATTACTAGCATTTTTGTCCCAAAACCGAAACACGCAAGTGCATCATAAAAATAAAGTGCATCGTGACGATGCGTCTTGTGATGCACTTGGCACGAATTGATGCACTTATGTGTTTCAATTTTGAGACAAAGCCGATGATGCACCAAGATGCATCAAAAACAGATAAAATTGATGCACCTGAAGGGACGAAACTTTGAACAACAAAGCGATCTCCGTGTTAGGATGTAACCGCGTCTCGCTTTGCCCGTGTAATAAAACTACAAAGCTTTTATCTACTTTGTTCGTGAGGAAATATGTTTTTCTGTCTGCTGCGATGACACACCAAACTACGCCATGAAGCACCTACGACCATCGAAAGTTTTTTCAGCGTTGTTAGCTTCCTCCTCCAAGGAGATTATGAATTTTTCGGCGTGTGTGTGTTATTTTCTTGGTCTGTCACCAAGATAATTCAAAAAATTTAGAATGGATCTTTACGAAATTCACAGTGATTGTTATACATGTTAAGAGGACCAGATGATTAGCTTTTGATGAAAATCGGTGCAACTGTCTGTTTGACTGTTTGCTTTTGTTTGTTTGTTTGTTTGTTAGTCTGCTGCTTTTTTCTTGGTGCCATGAACTGATTTACAGGATGTTTGCAGGAATTGTTAGAAATTTTAAAAGACACAATTGACTACTTTATTGTAATGATCAGTTAGTCTATTTGTGTATATGACTGTACGTTTGTCTAATCCATACGTAGTAAACTTTCGTTTTAATCATTCTTTTACATCCTAGCATTTTATTCGATTTTCTGATGATGGGAACCTGATATTTCCCGAAACGTTAAGATTTTTATCAAATTTGTCGACTGTCGTATATTTGTTTTATAACTCAAGAAGTTATAGACGGATCTTCATGAATTGGAAGAAGTTATTAGAATGTTATGAAAAATAATTGACCAAATTCTTGTGATGATCTGTTCGTCCCTTTCTTTGTTTGCCTCTATGTTTTATTTTGTATTTTTCAGCAATATATTCCAAAAAAAGTTTGAACTGATTTACAGGATGTTTGCAGGAATTGTTAGAAATTTTAAAAGACCCAATTGACTACTTTATTGTGATGATCAGTTAGTCTATTTGTGTATATGACTGTACGTTTATCTAAGTGTTGGTCAAAATGTGACTCAGAGAGTAAAAAAATCATGGCTACAGGGCCAATTTTATTTTTTCTTTAACATTGAATTGCTTTGTGGAGGTGTGCGCTCTCTTAATGCTCTAGTTATTATTGTGCGTGTGTGTGTGTTTCTGTGTGTAGGTGTGTGTGTTTGTCTAAAGGTCAGTAGCTTTCTGTAAACAATTTACTACAACTGAATATGTATGAATCACATGTGGTTATTACCTGCGCCAAGGAGGTTATGTTTTCGTCCGGTTTGTCTGTCTTTTGTGCTCCTTATCTGTCACCTAGATAACTCAAAAAGTTTATGACCGGATTTTTGCAAAATTTACAGAGACTGTTGTACATGATAGGAGGAACAGATGATTAACTTTTGGTGGAGATCTGTCCATTAGTTCGTTGGTTTGGTTATTTGTTTGCTTGTCTGCCTAGATTTTTGTTTGTACAGCAAATTTAAAAAATAACTAACGGGTTTCTATGAAATTTGTATGAGTTTTTGGGTTTATTACAAAGAGAAAATGGTCAACTTTTTGTGATGATCTATTTGTTCATTCGTTTTTTTGTCACTGTGTTTGATTATATGTTTGCGAGCGCAATAACTGAAAAATTTATGAAAGGATCTTTATAAAATTTACAGGAATTGTTAGTAATGGTAAAAACATAATTGATTGGAGTTTGGTGATGATCGGTTGATCTGTTTGTGTATTTGACTTATGTTTGTTAGAATGTTTGTTAGCAGCATAACTCAAAAAGTTATGAACGGGTTTTCAAGTTTCAAGAATATTGCAGAAACTGTTAATATTTTCAAAGGCACAGAGGATTATCTTTGGTGTTGATAGAAAGAAAATCATGGTTTCAGAACCAATTTGAATTTTTCGTTACCGTTGCCTTGCTTGGTGGAGGTATGCGCTTTCAGAGTGCTTCAGTTGTTATTGTGTGCGTCTACAAGTCATCAGATTATTGTGCAAGGAGGTTACGTTATTGCTGGGTTTGTCTGGCTGTTTGTCTGTCTGTTAGTCTGTTTGTGCGTTTGTCTGTCAACAAGTTAATGTTAAGAAGTTGTGGGTGGATCTCTAAGAAAATTACAGGGGTTTGTAGGCATGTTAGGAGGAACAGATCACTACCATAAGGCAAAAATCCTTTCAAAATATCATTGCATAGATTTGTTTAGCCTTTATGGTTGCACTGACATATCTATCTATCTATCTCTATTATACTAAAAGTCTATGAACCGGTCTTGCTTGCTTGTTTATTTACTTGTGTCTTGTGATCTCGTTTGACACATCTTCTTCACTTTTAGATAGGGAAGAAATTCGATGGATCTACTCACTACTCTACCCTATCCATTCTATGGGGCATGGATTAGCTCTTTAATTCGATTGTATCTGTGATA
>LQNS02001155.1:4855396-4865744 GCA_001587735.2 Parhyale hawaiensis
GCTGGAGGTTGTATTAGTATCATTATAACGTTTCCAGACATTATATACAGTCTTACGCGACACATGGAGCTGTTTTATGATGTCCTTGTTGGAGATACCAGCTATTTTTAAGGCAACAACTTGATCTCGTTTTGCTTGAGACGACATTTTTGTAGAAGTATTGTCTACAAATTAGCGAAACAAAAGAGAATCATTCAAAAGAGTTCTGAAAAGCGCAATATACAATCAAAAGTTATATCTATTATTATTAATTTTAAATGTTTTGTGGCTATTTTAGAAATGGGTAAATCTTTCCTGGACACCCTGTACCACGCCGGCGTGATGACGTCACTGCAAGGGGCCGCGCCTCGAAAAGGTGACTGTATGTTGCTGGCCTCGTTTTGGGGCCGTTGTGTACCTGATGTAAATATTTTTTTCTGTTCGTATCGGCCCTGCTCTCCTATTATGAATTGTTATGTAAGTTAAGTTGTTATTAGATATCTAATAAATCCAAGTTTTTTTCAAGGCTTTTGGTTTTACCTTGCATAAACTAGAGTGTGTATTGCGTGTAACGCTGGTGAATCTGTAAGCCTTCGGACATTTAGATCAGAATTAAACTATCACCGCAAGAAGAAGATTGTTGAAAAGTCCCCGGACAATTAGAACAGCATAATTCAAACATATGAATGGATCTTCATGAATTTTGCATGAATTGTTGGGAATGTTACGAAGAGCAACTTATCAAATTTTTGTGGCGATCTGTAGGTCCGTTTCTTTATTTGTCTCTATGATTGCTTTTATGTTTATCTTGTTTATCAGAACCGAACTCTGAAAGTTATGGACGGATCATCGTAAAATTTTAAGGGATTGTTTGAAATGTTAGAAGGTACAAATGACCAAATTTTTTATGATGAAAGGGAAATCCTGCATTCAGAACCAATTTGAATTTGTCATTAACATTGCTTGGCTTGTCGGATGTATGCGTTCTCAGGGTGCTCTCGTTCTCTAGGAATGATTGCCCCCGAACTGGAAGTTCCCAATATCTCGTTAACGTTAATTTAACTACTATACAAAAATGAAACGATCGGTTATTACCTTCAAACTACGTCCCTAGAACACCTACAGAAATTCACCAAAAACTTAAAAAGTTCTTTTTTATTCTTTTTCGGGGCTTTAAAACACCATTAAAATAGATTCTTGTAATTTACCACGAAAGCTTTTCAAATTTATGAACTAAAAATATTACTGACGTGGTGAGAGTAAAAAAACCCCTGAACAAAGTATTATATAGTGATAAATAGATGAATTACTATCAAATCACTGCCCGGTACGCTCCTTAATGATGATATACGAAGACTAGTTGAATAGCACTCAAAATACGTATAGATTCTTACTCAAGTATACGTATGCTCAGGAAACATAGTACTGTATATTGTAGTAGTTATTCGCGATTAGTTAATTATCGGGTTAGGTTATTGTTGTCACTAAGAAACAGTTATTTAATTTTGTATTATGAAAGCAGGCTCAGACCATGGTCAAATGAACGTATTCTCTCACTTCAGGCTCCGAATGTTTTACGGTGTCTGTACTCGGAATTGTGTGTTTACCTAAGGGTAGTTATTCTACAATGTCTGCCGCTCACCAGCTAGATTAGCAAGTAAAGCTTCGGATGCAACTTTAAATTGGAGTGAATTAGCACTCGAAAAGCTCCTTACTTATTTGCTTCGTAAACTGACACAGCAACGCATTAGAACGCTAAATTCAAGTGGCCCGTTTTCCGACTGACTCGTATGAACCAGCCGTAACGCTTCCTTGATGATAAATGTTTACCGTCAAAGCAAGCAAACAATAAATTTTCATAGCGTCAGCTGTTTGTTATTGGCTGTAAAATTATTAAAAATATGCCAGTGAACGAAGTAGAGTGGAAAACGAATGAGATACATTCTATCAGTAACCTAGTTATGCTTGGAACTCAAACTTCGTCTATTAGGCGTTTACACTTTTTCGTTATTGCTATAAGGATATTATGTTCACTTAAGACGGTAAGGAAACAAGAATCCCTCGCCGAATGTTTTGAAAAGTCTACAAATAACTGAAGCACAATTCAAGCAAACTTCTGTAAAGTCGGTAGACATTTGGAACATGACTTAAGAATTACCAACAGAAACTCAAAAGAAGTCGATGGAAATCGATAACATGATTTAAGAATCAGCAGCAGGAGGTTCTGTTAAGCACCGACATCAAAGGTGGCATGTGTACAGGGCCGAACTGAAACCTCAGGTTGTTACCCAAAAAGCTGCCTTGCCATGAGTGGCCTCTCTAGGTTACAATAGCGAAGTGCTACGCTGTTTGATCCTGTTCAATAGCAGACTGGGGGTCAGCTTGTGGAGGTTTTCGTGGCACATCCGCTACCCTCGTTGGAGGACGAGGTGGCAGGGGCCGTGTTGGAGGACGATAGCATCATAGCCGGGCAAGGGGAGAGACAAAAAAAAGACATTTCTATTATAAACTTGGAAGACTTGTTAAAGATGATACAATCGAGTCAGAAGAAATCTCTTTTCGCTGCTCGTCAAGGAGGACGTGGTTATAAAGTTACTGGATCTCCAGGTCGAGGATAAAGGACATAGTCGACCTCAAGCAGGGACTCCTGAAACTGAGTCTTCTTGAAATTGAAAGAAATCTGGAAATGTGGCAATAGCTGAGGATCGAAACAATTCAGTAAGAAGCTGATAGGTATAGCACACTGTAAAAATATCCTCAAATTTTACGGGAACATCACTGGCAGAAATAATGCCAAGAAACTGCCGTAAGATTTACAGAATTCTGTAATTTGCCCAGCAGTCGGGGAAAAAGCAGGCTTGGTGCTTGTTTTTTTTTTCCCCAGACTGCTGGGCAAATTGCGGAAAAATTTCAAAATTCCGCAAATCTTACGGAATTTTCTGGCATTATCAGCTGCCAGTGACTTCCCCGTAAAATTTACGGATTTTTTTTTCACTGTAAAACTTAATTGGCTTGGCAGTGTATATAACTTCCATTTGCTTCGGAGTAAACCAAACAAATATTTTACGAATGTATAGGAAGCTTGCATATAGTAGAACTTGTCTTCCCGAAACTAAGACCCCTTACGAATCTGATACAATATGCTCTTGTTTGTTTAAGGAATTCGGTTTTTCGTTTATATTTCCTTCCATAGACTAAACAGTAACTTCCCTAGCTATCCTCCAGTTCATGAAAGAGCAACAAGTAAACTGCGTGTCATGCTAGATTGTAGGTTGATTTTTTAAAAATAATTTTAAAATTACAATACCACCGGGAATAGTGATATTTAACCCGAGGAAAGTTTACACTAAAGTCAGTGTAGTTAAACATATTGAAGAAGATTGATGCCGCAAACGCCGAATTATGTGGCTGTATTTAGTTTTCCTCAATTTTTGACATGCCACGGTTTATTGCACATGTAAATATCTGGAAGCCAACAAGCTCCTGTGCAACGTGCAACACGGTTTTCGACAGTCCTGCAGCGCCTCCGATGCTATCGAGCGTATTCAAAATTACATCATAAAGAACACGACACATAAAGGGCACACTATCTGTGTTTTCTTTGATCTTAAAAAGGCATACGACACTGCCTGGCGACACGACATAGGTACTCCTGCAGGCTGCAACTGCACAAAGTAGGCATAAGAAGTAACATGGCCTGTTCCCTGCAGGAATTCTTGAGCGAACGGCGCCTCAGAGTCAGAGTGGGACAGGCCTTCTCCTCTGTAATGACGCAAAATGAAGGAGTTCCGCAGGGGAGCGTCATTAGCTGTACCCTGTTCCTACTAGCAATAAACGACATCATAGCAAACCTCCTCAATACGTGTACGGGTCACTCTACATAGATGACCTGATGCTATACTCCTCCTCCTCAAGACATCTGGGAGTTCTACTTCGACGACTACGGCTAGCCATCAACCGCGTTTGTGACTGGGCGACCGACCACGGTTTCGCCTTCTCTGCTGCCGAGACCTCTGCTTTCCACATAAGGCGTGTCAGACACAGTACAGGAAAGGGAGTACATTCATAGGTGCTACTGACGTCATGAAGTTTGTGACGTTTCAGTGACATATAAGCTATTAGCCAATCACAGAATTTCGTGTACCACAGCGACCACCCAAAGACAGCACCTCAGTGTCTCAGTTATTATTGAAGAGCAGAGAAGTTTTACTCTCGTTTTTCTGTACTGTGTGTCAGACTTGTAATGTCACCTGAACGTACAATGTACGGAGAACCGATAAACTATCGCGAAGAAGTGAAATTCCTCGGAAAGGTAATAGAAGACTGTCATGGAAACCACACATCCAGATGTTGAGAAAACAATGCTTGCGCAGGCTCAAACTACTCAAACACTTGACGACACTGTCGTGGGGCGCCGACCGGCAAACCCTTTCATACCTCTATCAAACCCTTGTACGCTCCAGACTAGACTATGGCGGTGTCTTATATCAGTCCGGGAGGACTTCCGTCTTAAAGCGGCTGAACGCTGTGCGCAATGCAGCACTAAAGCTATGCACCGGAGCCTTCCGTACCTCACCCATACCAAGTTTTCTCACTCAGAGCGGCGAACCCTGCCTGCAGCAGCGCAGGGCACAACTTACTTATCAGCACCTAGCCCGCTTAGAACAAGTCCCTCGATTCCCGGCCTGGAATAGTGTTGTGCCGAGAGCGGGTAGAATGAGCCGACTTCCCGTGCATTTTTCCCTCCTCCAACGACTAAGGAGAAAGAAAGACTGCCACTCCCCTACTAAAAACCCTCTTCACGGAGCACGCGAGGGACCAACATGGTGAATCTATCCACGTCTATATAGATGGCTCTAAAACGGGAAATTGAGTCGGATGTGCAGCCAATACAACCGATGATACCAGAGCATACCGACTATTACCGGTGACCTCGACCTACACCACCGCCGAGTCGTTCGGCGTATGTGCGGCGCTGCACCTTATTAGAGACAGCGATCAAAACTACTTCACAATATTCTCCGACTCATTGAGTGTAGTACAGGCCATTCGAGCATCCGACAGTATCTACTCCGTTATCAACCGAATAGTAACTACGATACAACAATTACAAGAGGATGGAAAGTCTGTGTGTATCTGTTGGGCGTCTGGTCATGTTGACGTTTCGGGCAATGAGCTGGCCGATGAGGAGTCTAGGCAGGTGGCCCTGTTGGATTTGCCCACGGCAAACTGTGCAGTTCCCTGCCGAGACTACTACCCACTAATCAAGCGAAACCTGCGCGAGCTGTGGCCATCCCAGTGGCTGCCGCAGAGAAATAATAAATTACGAAGAATCAAAGAAACCATCCGACAGTGGCACTCGTCAAATAGCGATGACAGCGGAATGGACGTCGTACTGTGCCGCCTATGTATTGGGCACACGAGACTCACTCACGACTATGTGCGGATAAGGCGCCCGCAACCCTAGTTCGACGACTGCCTCGTACCTCTCACTGTCTTGCATCTGATGACCGAGTGTCCCACCTTCTCTAATGAGCGGAGGGATTATATCCGGACCTGCATGGTCGGGATGCTGACTCCATCCTTCGAGGAATGCTTTCTGAGGGACATCGCGGCGAAAGTGACTAAGTTTGTGTAATAAATGTATATGTATTACAAGATAGACGGGGGCTTTTTCCTACCGGGGCTTTTTTCCTGTTTTTTTTTCCACCGGGGTATTTTTCCTACGGGGCTTTTTTCCTCCAGGTGTCATTTCCTAGTAGGGAGAAATTGAAAAGCAATTGATTTCTTCTACAAACTTTGTAGACTTGTTAAAAATTATAAAATCAAGTCCGAAGAAATTGTCTCTTCTCGCTACCCGTCAAGGAGGACGTGATCATCAAGTTACTGGGTCTTCAGCTCTATGATACAGGATAGAGTAGACCTCAAACGGGGACTCCTAAAAGTTCCTAAAACTGACACTTCTTGAAACTGAAAAAATCCAAAAATGTGGATTCTAAACAGCGCTATCAGTTGTAAATCGTAGCAATAGCTGATACCTTGTATAATTGAGTATCCAAATGAAAGTTATAGTACTTTCAGTTGGATACTCAATTATATAAGGCATCAGCTATTGCTACGATGCACAACAGATAGCGTTGTATAGAATCCACGTTTTCAGATTTTTTTAGTTACAACTATATAATTGAGTATTCAATTGAAAGTTATAGTAAAACTTAATTAGCTTGGCAGTGTATTTAACATTACAACTTCACAATTTGCTCTGGTGTGAACCAAAGCAAATATTTTACGAATATAGGGGAAACACGCATGCTGTGTAATTTGTCATCCCGAAACTGAGATTCCAATATGCTTCTGTTTGTTTATAGAATTCGGTTTGTGATTTGTATTTGATTCCAGTATATATACAGTAATTTCACTAGCTATCCTATTCATGAGGGAGTTACAAATGCAGTACGTGTTACGTTTCATTGTAGCTTGATTAAAATAATTATTTTAAATGTACAATACCACAGTGATATTTAGTATAAGGAAGGTTTCCACTAAAGTCAGAGTAGTTATGCATATTGAAGAAAATTAATGCTGTATACGCCGAGTTATGTGACTTCATTCATTTGACTAAGTTTTCAACATGTCACGGTTTATTACAAATGTCTAAGATGTTCAGTTTAGAAGAAGAAATCGATCTATATTCCTTATTTGAACATAATATTATAATCGAAACAATGAAACCGAGAGAACGGAACACGACACGCATTTGTCAGCAGTACACACTATGTCAGGATTGTCTGCTTTAAATGTTGACGTGTTCTCCTTGTTTTGAACTAGTGAGCCCTTTAATCTCAACCTATGTCGACCTCGCAAGACTTTTAATCTTCTGCCACAAAGTCTCCTTCCAGGTAAATACATTGAATACCTCCCTCATACACTTACCTGTTCAACATGGATCACAGATGTTCGATGGGGTTGAGGTCACGAGACGCAGGAAGCCATGTCATGAGATGAGCCGATTTGAGGCTTAGACTACTCAAGAACTCTGTGATGGCCTGGACGGAAAAGTCACGGAATGCGATGTCGCACTATCATGCATGAACATCAGCTGACGTCGGCTTACTTACAAGTGGTTGGTCTTCGAACCATGACCACAATTGCTCATAAAGAAACCGGTAGTAATAATTGCTGCGTGATTTCAACACCTTATGGCCCTGGAAATAGTCCCAGCCCAGATCAGTACTCCACCCCCACTCAGCTGACGACGAAGCCGATTAGGACGAGGTTCTCCAAAAAGTAGCTAAAGTTTGGCCCATCCGTCGGGTCCATCCAGGGTAGCTCGAGCTTCATCCGTGAAAAGGGTATTACGGAAGTCGGTCGTCATGTATTTCTTTGCTCAAAGGATGCGTTGTTTCATGTGGGACGTGTTCAGGAGAGGGCTGGGGATGGATTTCACATTTTGGCCTGCTGTTTGAGAACCCTGCACTGGGTACTTTTTGACGCAGGTCCAATAAGGCAGCAATGTTTTCTCCGGGATGCCGTACCACCTACCCACGTATTCTCCGCATACCGTATTCCATTTTGTTATCGTTCTACGCTGCTCTTTGTCCATCCTGACCTTGATGAAAGGCTTCTTCGCGTACGACTTCCGTGTCATTGGGTCCCCTCCAAATTCTCTGCCTACCTCCACCACAGAACACCATCTGCAAACTCTTGCATAATTCGCTCCTTCTCTGCAGTTGTCAATCGTCGTTGACTGGGTATATTGTCACACCTGCAGTAAAGCGTGATGTGTTAGAAATTCGGCCAAAATGCATAAAGTCACGTAACTCGGTATTTACTTCATAAAGCTTCTTGAAAATGTATCACTAAACTGACTTCAGAGAAAACCTTCCTCTTTTGAATATCACTTTGGCATTGTGTCTTTAAAGTTAGGTTAATAAAAAACAATCTGCAATAAAGTGTGACACGTACTTTAATCTGGTTTGGGAGGGTAAACCTCCATCCCCACTTTGGCTGACACCAGACCTCTAGTAGTAGTAGTTGTAGTCGTAGAAGTTTTACTAGCGCATTAGGGACACAATGTCTATATCGCGCTAAACTATTCCTGTGGTTTAACACAGGCTCGTGCGCCACTAGGGCGCGTTTTAAATTGTCATTGATATTGTCTCGGCTTTTCTGCCGGTAGGTCTCAAAGTGGTCAGTGCGCTACTGACAGGAAAAAAGTGCAAGTTGAGCATCTCCAATTCCCGGGCGCGGCTGAACGCTTTCGCTCAGCTACGCCGCACAGGGGAAGGAAACGGAATACAAGAAGGTAGAAACCTAGCGGGAACAAGTCAGCCACCTCGGTCGGCAGCCCACCTTCCGAAACAAAAGGGGAAGTTTTGAGAGCCTACCTAACTTTACAAAACGAACCTTGTCCGCAGGAATTGCGGCAAGCCGCAACATCTCTTACGGAAGAGGCACTCGGGACCCTTGGGTGTGTGAGACCCAAATATATTGTGGCACGGAGAGGGCCCGCCAGAATATACCCCTGACCAGACCTCTAGTGTATGCCAGTGCTATCCTTGCATTTGGGTTTTCATTTTCTTTAATTAGATTCGCGCGTCCCTGAGAGGATTGCTATCATTGAAATTTTTTATTTTTGTGTTCCATTATCAGTATATACAACTGAACGTTCAGTAACGGTGGTCAATTTTTTTTTTGTTGGGGAGGAATTTTGAAGAAATTACCTTGTTCATGACTGTAGGCGCCGAGCGTGGGGCGGGCCTACAGGGTCCCGAGTTTTGCTCCCACCGTGTGTGGCAGCGCTCAAGGGGCGAGTATTTGTACTGATAAATTAAATTGCGACGAAGGCACCAGAGAGTTTATTTAGATCATCTTATCATCTGTAACAATATCCAATTCAATCGAATCTGGCTGATCTAATCTAATATAATCGAATCCTTGCAATTTTTATTGGTTATGTCAGCAAATTATAAAAATAGCTATAATTCAAAATATCAGGCATAGATCAAATATATCAAATGAATAGAATGTAAAACCAGATTATTTCACCTAAAGCTTCAGCTTTTACAGCAGTACAAAGATGAAGCCTCTCTAATTAGAATTATTTAAGTAATTCGTCTTTCTAATAAGAGAAAGAAAGGGACACATAGCACGTCAACAGTCACGTGGAAGGACTTCAGAAAATGAATAAAGGAACAGCAAATCGAGAAAGAAGAATAACAGACTAAAGCAATACCAGGAATCGTATGGAACTAGAAAGATCAAAATGGGCACGGAAGACCGACGTCCCGAAGGCCCAGCCAACGGCCAAAGTAGCCTAAAGGGTCACTCCCATGGGGCACTACTTCTTACAACATAAAATAGGCGACTCAATTTCTACACTTCGAAACAGTACGAGAGTACAACTATTTATCTCTCAATAATAACATAATAGGCATTAAGAGACAGCGTCCCTAGTTCACCGCACCAACACAGCAACGCAAATGAAACGACAGCGGCTGGGGAAGTGCGTAATGTATCGCTGCTATGGGATGCCGCTGCGAAGGGCAGGCCGGAGCGCGCCTACAAGAGTCTATGTTAATTTGCGGCTACAATGACGTAAAATGTACACCAGTATCAAAACAACATCATGTTTTACGTTTTTACTCTCACTTTTATAACGATTGTCCCCGCGGGCGAATCGTAGAGCGGTGATAATGTTTTCGTTAAAATTGTAGATCTGTTTATTTGTTTGTTTGTCTACCCAAAAAAGAGGCAGAATGAGTTGAGTTATCGTCACAATATTTTTCAGGCAGTCAGGTGGGTTGACCTAGATGTGAAAAATTCCAAAACTCCAAAGTAAGTTGGCCATCAAAAATGATGGCTTTGAATTTATAACTCCTGACTCAGCACTTACTGTTCCACCTCTCCTTTCACCGCGGGTGATGGTTTTACGCCACGAGGTGTTCTATTGCTAAGAGTAAAATGAACAAATTTCAATGACTGGTAGTGTGCTAAAGAATTTTTGTCTTCTGGTGCCACAAGGGATGGCTACCAATAATAATACAATGGGAATAACATGTAGCGTTTTCATATCCATGTTAACGCGTGAACTTTTAAATATAGTGTATACTGCAAATTCACATTGCGAACTTTTGAAACTAATTTGTGAAACATAATTATCTCCTTATATCCATTGTCTATATTTTCTTACCATCATAAAATTTTTGAGAAGCCTAATGCCATCCTACATCCACCGTTAACGTAAATTTTCGATTGTCCAGTTACCTTGAGTTACCTTACCTTGAGAGTCTTCGGAAGAAGTCCAGGTGACGTTTCTCACATCACCTCACGTGTGTGGAGTCACTCTGCTGGGTGTCTTCTGTGGTGC
>LQNS02001155.1:4935462-4945899 GCA_001587735.2 Parhyale hawaiensis
CACAGACTATTTGATGAAGGAACTGATCATCGTGGGCAAGATCACTGCTCGGCGTCCATAACGCTAAAAAGATCAGAGGTGATCACTTAAGCACAGACTATTTGAAGAAGGGATGCTGCTGGCACTTGCTTGATCGTTAACCCGACATGGCTAACGCCTAACCGTCAGCTAGACATCGAATCTAACTGATGGGAGCCTCACGGCTACCCTCAACCTGGGTGCCGGGGTTAAGATCTGCTGGCCTCCTTCCGGTTCCTCCGCTGTTTATGCGCGGAGACAATCTAATACCTTAAACTCATCCGCGCGGAAAAGTACCATTGTTTTTGACCAATAGCGCAAATCCTAGTGACGTCATACATGATGACGTAGTCAGTACAGATGGTGTGGCCCAATGACTAAAGGCCAAGTAAAGTCCGCCAAAATCCTGCTCAAGCCTCATTGGGCACCCTCCACAGAATGCCTACTCGTATTAATTTTACAGCTATGAGGCATATAAATCCGCATATAGCAATGATATTCCCAATAATATCCAACCCACAACTATTTTACACGCTAGTTAAAATTAATCCTAAAATTCTTGACTTAATATTACGCACGTACAAGAGCTACACGCAGCACAAATTTAGAAAAACTGCAGCGAACCCAGCTAAAACAAAGGCCTATACTGCCATGTGTACGTCTACGGCGATAGAATATTCTCGATTGCCGGCATGAGTTTCGAACTAACAGTGCTATCCCAATGAAGCTATTGGCATTGCCATTCATAAATAGAACAAATTGATAGTATTTTAATTTTTTGCTGCACTACAAATTTAAAAGATTCGTTCTTAGTAGGTTTCACAATTGAGTAATTATTTGTGATAGAAACATTTTTCTTTGAACGAAACAGTCTTATTTTTATTATTATAATATATATATATATAAATTTGACACGGTAAATAATTAATCACGCTGCAATTACATCTGTATCATGATATCATAACAACAAATTTACTGACAAATTTTGTTACCTCCAAAAATTGCAATAATTTTTGTAAGCACATTGGGCGTACGCGAATGTTGAAAGCAATTCTTCTACACAATTTTCATGTTTCTAAAAGTACACCGTAATTTTTTATTTGTTTATGCAGAACCATATAATAGTTGATGTCCTATTTATCTTAAAAAAATTACTTGAATGTTAGTCAATAATTTCTGCATTCACGGCTTCAAAGCAACGAGTTGTGAAAAAATAAAAAATCATTGGTGTATATCTGGGCGTACAAGTTTGAAGATTCAGTAATACTGAGAGCATATTTGAAATTGGTGCTACAATGTTGATTAGGATTTATTTACGAATACGCGGAGTTTACATGCCAAAGTGTATATATACTTGTTTCCATAATTCCTACTCGGTTTTGGAGAAATTTTTTGTATGTATTGACATCTTGCGCAAGTGAGCAATAGTTTACTAACCTAATATCATACTAGCTGGACCCGTGGAAATTCCACAAGTAATTATTTTCACTTACTCACCTTGACCCGTGGCGCTGGCACACCAAACGCGCTTCAGCGAGAAGCTGGCAGGCAGGCAGGCAGTATTTGAGGAGCACGGAATGCATTGAAGCGTGTACACCGAACAGCGGCAGTTTAGCAGACAGCTGCCGTCCAGAGCAGCCAGCGCTGGCGGCGGGCGGTGTGACCGATTCCTGCTCTAACTGCTGCTGTGTGCCTTGTAAGACGTGCGATACAGGGCTGCCACTCTTTGGGAATTTTCTCCAGATCTTGGTAATTTGAAGGGGTTCCAAAAATTTTCAGACCAATTTGGGAATTTTTCCAGGCCTTATACTAAAGAATTCGTAAATAATTAACTGTTGCCTATTACCACATAGACCGAGATCAGCATGAAGTTTTTATTTGTATTCTTGTATTACTATTTTCTTATGATCTGGGAAAATCTAGAATTTCTATATCGGGAATTTGAAACACTCTGAGTTTCATCGCTGGACTGCGATCCGAGTCCACCAGGACGTTGATCGCAGAGGTTCTGCGTCAGGTGCGCACTGCTGCTCAGTGTTGCCAAATGAAATTCGGACTTTCCTGCAAAAATCGCGACAAAGAAAGAGGAAAAGGTTATGATCGACTGATTTCTTGCTGTATTAGAGTGCCAATGCAATTTCATCATAATTGATGGATCAAGCTGTGTGCTGGGGCATAGAAATCCTTCAATCCACATTCGTTGATCGAAAGTTATGGCAGTTTGAAGTTTTTGTAACATTTGCTATGCCTCTTCAGGCCATATTTTACAGTAAGAATTTCTGATAGTATAGGCAGTTACATTTTGTTTCTAGCCTTATTTTGCACGGCGTTCATGCTGCTGAATAACGCTCGACTTCGGCATTCGAATGGAGTAAAATTAGTTGTAAAGCAAATGCTGCCACATCCTTAAATTGGCTTCCTCCGAAACTAATAATAATAATAATTTGTGAGTTGTGATATCATTAGATTCATTCAGTTACAAGCTCAATTTGCTATCAGTAGTTAAGTATTCATTGAAATAAGGAACCATAACATTCTCCACTACGTTTGCACACAAAGTGCGATGTATCACTGCTTTAGTAGCGGAGTTGGTATTTTTGCACAGGCCGTCCAGATGATCACAGGGAATGTTGCATGGCAGCAAATATACGTGGCTCACTTGACTTCCACCCTAGATATTTTATCTCTTTTAACAACTTATATAACTCGTGATAGAAATACTCAGACACGGACTATCGAGTTAGTACTTTTTGTTCAACTTCTGAGGGTACTTCGTTTTATCTTTTCTCATTGCGAGGCGAAGTTACGTTATAAGTTCAATCGCCACTATGAATAGGGATAATAATATAAGAGATATGGCATTGCACTGAATAGCTCCTGCACAGACAAATGACGCGAAGGCGATAACTCGATCACAATAAACGAATTCAATACACGTTACTACGGTCGGTAGAATTACCATTTTCCTGCAATGCTGCAATAATCAACGAAGTATAATTTTATTGCATTTGTGCCTTACGTTGTGTCAATTGCATTCAATTCGGCATATAGTGTTGGATCAGTCAAAAAATATTACAAATGCTAAAAATTCAATTTTCTTGTTCTTTCCTGCTAAATGCTAAACCAATTTTTGGATGCTAAACCTCCCAAAATGCTAAATCTAGCATAAAAAGGTTACATTGGCAATACTGTAAAGCTGCACCTTCGCACCTGCTGTGCTACTCGTGGTGTGTAAGGCATACTGCCCGCCTGCCTGCTCAAATGTTCCAGGTGTGTCAGCGCACTAACCCACCCCGTCTAAACTGCAGGTAATGTAAGACGCTTGACCCTGTCCACCGTTACTCAGTCCGTCTACCTCACACCTCGTCTAACCTCTCTTACACTTCTGATTTCACCTATGAATCTCAAATATGTTCTGCCATCTATGAGTTTGCACTTATGTCTTGATAAAGAGATATAGGTACGATGGTAGTTCTTGTACTATTCTCCTGTGTATTTGCACGCGTTTTCTAAGTGCTGTTTCTCACAGTTTACAGATAATTTAGCCCTTCATAGTCTTACACGTTTCAATTTTTTGTCGGCAAATCTATTTAAAAATATTTTTTTTCTTATAATATTACGGGACCCGTGGATATTGATCCATAGCCAATAATGTTTCTGCTTTGTTTTATGTGACAGCTATACAACAAAGTACAACAGACTAAAGCAGTTTCTTCAGTCACAGCAGCGTAGCCCTTTGTTCTCAAGATGCCATTGAATTTCCTTTGACGACGCACATTCCTTTCAAGAGTTACTATAGAGTCGAGATATATAACACTACAAGCTCTGGGATCCCGCACCGTATCCTAGCTAGGCATCTGGCCCTATTAAGACTGTCATCCGCCACCACCAAGGCGAACATAATTCGTCGTAATAGTAAAATAAAAAAAAAATAAAATAAAAAGAAAGCGGTAGATATGATACGGGTGAGATGATCTTCACGGTTCTGCTTTGAAACTGACTTAAAAAATTTTCAAGAACTGTAAAGAAGACAGCTATGCCTGATCTTCCTTCCAACGAAAATCAGAGCTTCCTGCAAGTTGAAGTTCTCCCTATATAATACTGAAAAGGTAACGTGCAGACACATGGACAGATGGAAGGACGTACGGACGGATGGAGCTTCAAACAAAATTATAATATAGAGTTAAATCTTCACTGCATCTATAAGATACTTTTTAGGCTATATACAAAATACCAAAAAGTATCGTTGAGTGTTTGCTAAATATGGCAATTTGTTTTCACCAATGTGGTATAGTTTTATCCTTTGGTAAATTATAAAATTGAAATGAAGTCGACATGAACTAATATAAAAGTTTGACGATTCGGAAGCATCCTTCCATTTTCAAAAATCTAATAAAACCTTCTAAGGATATATACCTAGCAACAAAATTTTTTTTTCTATTTAAGAAGACCTAAAACGTGATGGTGTTAGTAGTGTGGAGAGATGCTTCCGAAACGTCAAACTTTTATATTAGTTCATGTCGACTTCATTTCAATGATATAGTTTTCCTAAATATTATGCGATTCATGTTTACATAAACAAATAGAATGCGTTATTAGACAGTCAGAGTAAATTTAAATTTTGGGAATCTCGACAGCAAATAAATAAGCTACTGATGATAATTCAATTTTCATACTTGAAGCGCCTCAATCAACGGGATGAGACTTTTTAGGCTACCACTAGGCTGCTTCTAGGCTACCATTCTAGCCTATTACTAGGTTATTATTTGGGAACGACTAGGCTACTGCTAGGCTATTTAGGACCAGGCTATTACGAGGCCACCATTTCCACTGACAGAACTCCCGAGGCGTGTTGTAATCCCTAATTCTGGGTTACTGGTGCAACACCGTGGCTCACAAATTGTATCGCAATCACGACTCAAAAAGCGGTTACGACGATTGCGACACGGGTTATGGTGAAGCAGGCAGTCGCTCAGAAACATTTATTAAAAATATTGGGAACAAAAGAATCGCCTACAGCGCTAGCCTACAGATGGCGTTCTCACCACCGCATTTCCGGTTACGGTAACAGTTTTCCAGGTTGCGGAAGCCTAGCTGGGTTGTGAGAACAACGCACCTCTGATGTTAGAATAAAAGTGCAACTTGTGCTAGTAATAAAATTTCCACATAGTAACTGGGCATTCTGCAACACTCATGCCTGTTCTAGTAATACTGCACCCTTCATCTTCCTGGCCTGCCTGCAAATCTATAAATATTTTGCAAGTTTTCTTACGGTTTCGGGAAAAATTTCAGATAATGGGCTTGTTTCATCTCGAGCATGTTGCAGTTTTTGCCTGTAAAAGGCAATATAGTTCATTCAATAATAAATGATACAGAGTTTTAGGAAGAAAATTCGTTAATCTAGTCTACATTCCATTGAGAGGCAGTCCAAATCTCTACAGCACTGGACATTGCAAGGACGATCTCTAAAAGGTGTTTAAAAATACATCCTTTCAGCTAATTTGGATGTATACTACACTCGGGGGCATGCTCGATTAGGCGTCAAAATCAAGTCCCTGAGGCTTGACTGTATATTTAATGCTAAACGCAACGCGATTACGTTGAACCGGTTGAAAACTCCTTTTTACGGAACAAGATTAAGTTTCTGAAAGTCTCAAAGGTAACCGATGAAAAATCAATGTCTGGAACTTAATTCAGCGAGTCAAAGCCAGCTCACCCGTGTGAAGTTTCGAACAGGTCAAGTCTCGAAAGTTTCACTGTGAAGCCTAATCCAACCTTCCCTAAGTGCCAAAACAATTCATCAGTAATGAACAGTGATTGTTAGAAATCTCCACTGTAAGGTTTTGCGAGAATTCCATTTGCATCCTATCCCGTAATCTGTGCCTTGAAATACAGCTTTAGCCAATTCTAAATAAGTTCTTGAAGTTCTAAGTAGCTTCTTTCCTTTCCATTTCACGGTCTCTGCTCCCAAGAAGTCTGCGGGCCCAAAGCCCAGCTTGTTTGCGTAGAGCTGAGCGACGTCTTTCCAGAATTTTCTTTCTTTCCCGTAAACAATTTTGTCTCCGGAATAAAGCAAATTCGCGACGGGTAAACAGTACGAGGATTTCCGGAGTAAAGCTACGAGATTTTTAGCTGAAACAAAGTAAACAGAGACGGAGGCAGCAGTAAATGTGTGATACTTTACGTCTAGTCCGAATATTGGTAGAAATATTGGTAATCACAAGTCTACTAACAACAAACTACTGTGTTTAGGGTATAAAACCCAATGAGTAAGATAGACAGAAAATAGTAAACTAGGGGGTGGGGGTGCGCTGTGACGTCATCGGAGGAAGGGGGAGGAGAAAAGGGAGTTACTCAATGTATAGCGCTAGAAAATTTAAATGCAGCCACTTTTTTTTATAAAGCTAAGAACTGGCATTCAAAAAAAAAAAAAAAAAACTTTTTGTCCATTCACTGTATCTTGTTGGTAAGAACTTAGCTATAGGGCAGAAAATTACATATGAGTGAATGAAGCGATTTAAAGATTGACCGCCGTGCTATCTTTAGGCTAGCCAATCATTCATAATAATACAACGGCCTAGCAGACAGTCTTGTCTCACTCATTCATCTCGCTTCTATTCTCAACCTTTAGAAGGTTTATGATAGAAAACAAACTCAAATCCCTCCTCATATTTAGTGCAAATACTAGCACTGGCATCTCTACATTACCTGAGGTAGCGGTCGACATTTTCAGCACTTTATTATTAAGTTAATGCTCCTATCGATCGCATTCAATTTATATAAAAGCTGCAGCCACTTGAAAATGATAATGAATGCATGTCTGCTGTAATTTCTTATATCTTTGTCACTGTAACAAAACAGCAATTGACGGCATGGTAAACTAAGACTACTCTTTCAACCACTGCTTCAATGCTAAGAGTAAACAGCTCGGGTCCTTGTCTCCTTATACGTCACTGCATGACGTCACGACATGATGCCAGAAGCTAATTTTTTCCCAAAATCACGGTAGCTGTTGGCTGACTGTCTTAGCCGTTCCTATTACTGTGCCTACCTTGAAATTGTGAGGTTCCTTTGGTCAAGAGAAAAATATGTGTTTAAATATTATAAAAATATCATAAAAGTTTCAAACCAGTAGCTCTGTCCCTAGGACATCCATAATATTATTCTGTTTGTAGTTCCATTCGTTCATCCATTCCCCCACCCATCCATACAGCTATTCATCCATCCATTCGTCTATGTATTCATTTGTACGTTGCGATTTCAGTATTAGATAGGTAAGGGAAAAATAATGTATCAGTGGTACGGTCACTGGAGGGAGAAAGGCATTCAGTGTATAGCTGCTGCTGCTCACAGCTGAACAGTCTCACTTGCAATATACTGCATTTTCACACTTAGTAGTCATGTTACGGGTCCAGCTATAAACGAAGAATGACACTTCTCTTCTGTGGAATTTCCACAGGCATCGGCCAGTTCAACACTTCGTCTCTGAAAAAGTATTTTCAGCAATAATATGTTGCTCTGAAAATAAATGATCGTTTAAACAGAGTAAGCGGTTTGTAGGTAAGGCGCAGGAATAAAAAAAGCTGGAAGGTGCAAAAAGATACCGGCCTTTTCTACTCCTGTGACAGGGCCGCAAAGGGCTGCCAGCGCCCAGCTCTGAGGGTGAGTTCACTTTTCACGACCCACGATATACAACAGCGAGCATTGCTCACGCAAGCCATATTGTTCCCGAGAATAGAATGGGAATAGCGCTGACACCAGTTATATTACTGCTGGGAATGGAGCTGGAATAGTTGCCCATTCCAGTTGCACGCGCTCCAACGGCGCTTCCATTAACGGGTGCGACGGACCGTTAATTTTGAGCTAACGGGCCCTCAAGAGGTGCATTGCTTGTAATCGTTATCAGTTAACGGACCCATGGGACACCTTGACGTCTTTGATTGGACGGTCTGCACAGGAGTCTTATTACTTCCGCCTAGGAGGTTATGTTTTCATCGGAGAGTTTCTGTCTATCTCTTTGCCTGTTGGTTCCCCTGCCACTAAGATAACCAAGATAACAGAAAGAGATATGGATTTATTTCATGAAATTTACGAGGATTGTTTGATATATTGGGGAACAGCGGATTAACTGCTGATGCAGATCCGTTTTACCGTTTGTTTGTTTACCTGTTTTTTCTTGGTAACACGACAGAAAAAGTATTAGACGGAACTTAATAAATTTTGCACTAACGTTAGGAACTTCCCGGGGAGAAAATGGCCCAATTCCTGTGATGATCTGTTCGTCTCAATGTTTTCGATATTTGTCAGAATCAGAACCGCCAAAAATCATGAACGGATCTTCATGAAATATGTAGGAATTAGTACAGATCTCATATATTAAAAGGTATAAATGAACAAATTAGGAGACCGTCTGTCGGCCCGATTGTGTGTTTTACAATAAATTGATTATTTTGTCTTATCGTTTGCCAGAACATAACTCAAAAAATAAATAGCTACTAATAATAATAAGTACGGGAACTGTTAGGAATGTTAAGCGGCACAAATAACGATATTTCATTGATGATCAAATATAAATTGTGATTTCATGACTGTTTGATTTTCTTCGTTAACAGTGCCTTGCTTGGCAGAGGCATGCGTTCTGAGAACTGTGCTCTAGTTTCTAATTGTCTTTCATATGCCATTCATCGCACCATTTCCTCCATATGTCATCAATACGTCATTCATATGTCAGTAGTACTGTACGTCATTCATGGCTCATTGAACTATTGTTTGTTTTTCATCTAAATGTACTTTATACATCATTCGTATCTCATTGATCACTCAATCGGAGATCAATCACAACTCATTCATACATGATTCGCCTGTCATACAACAGTCATTCATAGATCAGTCATGCATCGTTCACGTGTAATTTATTCATCAATCGAGTGTCCTTCATTCGACGTCCACACATGTATCCATAATACCCTAAATTAAAAATAAAAGTGCTTCAAATATCCAAGGGTCCACTCGTGCAAACAACAAACCTATATTTACTTATCATGTTGGTCACATTCCTAGCCATTTTATTATGTAAAATGTTGAACAAAAGTCTGCCATAACCTATTAAGAACACATTTATAACATGCAGTATACGGCATTCAGTGAAAAGTATTTTGTTAAAACTCCGAAATAACTCTTCATAATTTTTGATAACGCAAAGGGTAACTAGAACGCCTCGTGGCGTAAGACCATCACCTGCGGTGGGAGCAACTTTCATCGCCGTCCTTTTTGATGGCTAGCTACTCCTAGTTTTTTTTTTCGCAAGGGAGAGAACGAGGACAGCCCACCAGACTTCCCGCAAAAAATTATGAACATAGCTCAACTCCTACCTGTTTCTGGTTGGACAGCAAGTTTCATCGCAAATTTCATTGCCGTCACCAAACTCCCTGCAAAAAATTAGGATGATAGCTGAAGTCCTTCGACCATTTATTTCTGAACAGATGAATATATATATATATATATTTACCAATATACTTAAATATTCACCGAAAGCATTAGCACCGCTCTTCTCTTCACTCTCGGGTGATAATAATAACAACAACAACGCAGCGGTATTACTTCAAGGTGTTTTGACTTTACCCTGAAATAAGCAACACGGAATATTGACAAAATAGTTAAGCGTTCGCTAATAACATCGTTCTAACACAGAACATGATTGAAAAGAGCAGCCAAGTGAACGGGCACCTAATTATCGTTCTTACAAATGTTTACCTCCGGCAAGATGGTTATATTTTCGTCGTATTTGTCTGTCTGTCACCTAGATAACTCAAAAAGTAATGCACCGATTTGGACGAAATTTAAAAGGATTGTTTGGAAAGTTAGGAGGAAAGGATGATTAACATTGGGTGAAGATATGTCCATCCGTTTGTTTGTTTGTCTGCCTCATTTTTCTCAATGCCATAACTCAAAAAGTTATGGATGGATTTTTATGAAATTAACATGAGCTGTTAGGTATATAACAAAAAGTAGATGACCAAATTTTGATAATGATCAGTTTGTTCGTTCGTTCGCTTGTCACTGTTTTCAATTTTAGGCTTGTTAGCACAATGACTCAAAAATTAGTCAATGGATCTTTATGAAATTTATAGAGGTTGTTAGTAATGTTAAAACACATGAATGATTGAATTTTGGTGCAGGTCGGTTTGTTCGTTTGTATGTTTGACTCGTGTTTGTCTGTTAGGGTTATGTCCGGTCATGCGCCATATATATTTATTTAAATTATATATATATATAACATTTATTGTACATGATTATCACGAAAATGCAAATTAAATAGATTTATCACCCAATGACATGAAATTGATATTTGACATGAACTTACTGAATTGAACAACAAAATCAAGGATACTGACAAACAATGCATGAATGGCACACGGC
>LQNS02001155.1:4979619-4994390 GCA_001587735.2 Parhyale hawaiensis
GATACAACAATCGGACACAACATTCGGACACAACAATCGGACACAACAATCGGACACAACATTCGGACACAATATTCGGACACAACAATCGGACACAACAATCGAACACAACATTCGGACACAATATTCGGACACAACAATCGGACACAACAATCGGACACAACAATCGGACACAATATTCGGATACAGTAATCGGACACAATAGTCGGATACAGTGATCGGACACAACAATCGGACACAACAATCGGACACAACATTCGGACACAACAATCGGACGCAACAATCGGACACAACATTCGGACAAAGCAATCGGGCACAACAATCGGACACAATATTCGGACACAACAATCGGACACAACAATTGGACACAACATTCGGGCACAACTTTCAGACACAATATTCGGACACATCAATCGGACACAACATTAGGACACAACATTCTGACACAATATTCGGATACAACAATCGGACACAGTATTCGGGTAACCTTCAAAGACAACATTCGGACACAAGTATTAGAAAAAAACATTCGGAAACATTTGGATACAACATACGCAAACAACATTTGGAAAAAAATATTCGGAAACAATACTTGGAAACCACATTCAGAAATAACATTTGGAAACAGCATTCGGAAACAACATTTGGCAACAACATTTGGAAACAACATTTGGAAGCAACATTTGGAAACAACATTTGGAAACAATATTTGGAAACAGCATTTGGCAACAACATTTGGAAACAACATTTGGAAACAACATTTTGAAACAACATTTGGAAACAACATTCGGATACAACATTGGGACACACCATTCAGACATAATTCCACAGAAGAGCGGCAAGAACTCGAAACAATTAAAGCAATGATAGAATAAAAAAAACAGTCATTAGCAAGAACTCGTCGCCGGCGGCAGTATCAGCCCTAATTACTCTACTGTTATTTGCTTCTGTAAATTTTTTCTAATGCATTGACACAACTGCTCCTTCTGCCAACTCTGTCGACGTGTGTGGAAATTCCAATGAGCATTAGAGGGCATTAGAAACAGTTTTATTGCATTGGAATTAGTTAACACCATCTGCTATTTCACGTCATGTACTGATAAATCGGAGTGGTACTGAGCATGGACATCAGTTTCGCTCTAAGATTGGGCCTATTGGTGCGTCTATTGCCACTTAGCTAATCATATCTTTTTAATTTCTTATTCTCACCAGCGAGCGAAGAGAGGAGCGGCGATAATGTTTTCGTTGAAGATTTAACTTTGTACATATATTTGTTTATTTGTCCACCCAATAAGTGATCGAAGGAGTTGAGCAATGTTCATAATTTTTTGCACTGAGTCTGGCGGGCTGCACTCGATGTGACCCATACCAAAAAACTAGGATTAGCTGGCCATAAAAAATGACGGCGATGAAATTTGCTCTCCACCCAAAAACAGGTAGAAGGAGCTGAGCTAGGTTAATGATTTATGCAGAGTCTGGTGGGCTGTCCTCAATGTGATCCACACACACACACACACACACACACACACACACACACACACACACGCACACACCTACACCTACACAAACACACACACAAAAAAACTAGGATTAACTGGCTATCAAAAACGACGGCGATGAAATTTGCTCCCAACGCTCGTGATGGTCGTACGCCACGAGGCGTTTTTGTTCACCTATGTAATATATTTTATGTCTGTCGTGTCACGCTCTAATGAAATTAGAGAGGTGAAAATGAAGCCAGGTCGGAGAAGCTGGGAGAACAAAAACAGTTAATGTACTTTGAAATCCATCCAAAAAGTTGTCATAATACAACTCAGTAGTTTCATGGATACGGATTGCTACTGTCGTGGAATATTTTTAATTTTTAAGGTCACTACGCGTAAATTGGATCAACGAAAAAAAAGTAGAATATCTTTCAGTTAAGAGAGCGGTTGCTCATTTAAACAATTTTTTGGCAGCCATTTCATGACATAGATGCCACTAGTGATCAGCAACTATTGGGAGCTTTGGCATGGATACCTACAAAACACATAAATCTGCGTCACCCAGATTTTTCAAGGTACGGTATATGTATTTCACAGTTACCACTTATAAGTTCATTTACGAAGTTCAAGCACCTTATGGTGTGTGAGAACCCAAGTAGCAATCAACGAGTTCTCTCATAGGCCGGGTGCACAGGGAATGTGCATAACGTTTAATAGATACAACGACAAGCGTGGGGTTCGTAGATCGCGTTTCCCTCGAAATGGGGAGATGGCGTAAGTCACATGAGTGCGACTTATACGCGTTTACAATGTTAGAAAATCTGGGCATTGAATTATAATTTTTCTTTTGTAGCGCTGATGGGGAAAACCCTATCAGGTTCTTCCTTATGCCGAGTTCACAATTGCATTCGCACGAGCAATTGGCAGCTTGTCTTGTGTGTGCCTAGTGTAACCTCAGCGTAATACACGGCACGAATACGGTATCCTAGATACCATCTTGCACTGTGAATTCTGTAGTGTCTAATGCTCGAATAACGCACTGGGGGTACCTACAGTATGTGACTAGCTACTGCGTGACCCAGGAATTTGAGCTCACATTTGTGCCCGAGGGCTACCAGTCTTCTCAATGTCATAATTGAATGTTGTAGAGGGTGGTTGGGGTGCGTTGCGCTGGGGAAGTTACTTGCATTTTTATTCGTTATTATCATTTATAATAATTTATAAACTAATGCATTAGCGTGCTAACGTTGAAGAATATTAACAATTTAAATCGAAAAACATAGAGTTGAGTCCTGTAGGTAAGCGGCAGTTAGCTTGGCAGCAAAAGTTTCCGCATTTTTAAAATAATTATTTATATACTTATATTTAAATGACAGTCCACTGTAGCATAAGCGGAGGTGTGGCTACATTGACAACAACATGTGTGTGTCTGTCTGTGATTCTGCATTTTCTTTGTCCAGAGGATTGCGCAAGCCTAGTGGGCTGTGCTGTGCGTATCAGGAAGTACTCTGGTTGTCATATAACTGGTGCTTTGCAATAGTTAAACCACGAGAGAGCCTTGCCTTTAACTTTTATGACAATTCACAGTGTGTATTTATTAATAAATATACTGGTCAGCACTACCTAATACTTTACAAGGTTTATTTATAGATTTATTTACAATATAATCAAGACCTATATGTATTCATCTATTTTTTGTTCATTTATAGATTTATTTATTAGTTTATTTATTTGTTAGTATATTTATTAGTTTGCTTATTTATTTGTTTATCTATTTGGCCGCAAATGATTGCAAATGGCCGCAAATTGTTGCAAATAGCTGCAAGTGACTACAGGTTGCCGCAAGAAGCTGTAAGTGGCTGCAAATGGCTAGAAGTAGCCACAAGCGACAGCAAATGGCCATAAGTGGCTGCAAGAAGTTGCAAGTGGCTTAAGGTGGCTGCAAGGGTCTGCAAGTGTCTGTAAGTGACCATAAGTGGCAGAAAATTGCTGTTAGTGACCGTAAGTTGCTGTAAGTGACTGTTAGTGACCGTAAGTGGCTGCAAGTGGCCGTATGTGGCTAAAAGTGACTGTAAGTGGATGCTAAAACGTTAGTTACCTAAGAAAAAAAATCAATGAGTGCTAGATAAAGCCGTCGTTTACCTCATAATAACGTGTCAGACACTTAAGTAAAGAAATCAGAGAGTGTTAAATAGGAATGCATGCATTTATCCCCACGCTAACGCTGTAGATCCTCAAGAAAAAACGCTAAGCTGCAAGCTATGGACACCACCCAACGCCCATTTATGTGTTTACTGCCGTTGTTTGAGCGGCTGATTAGGCCAACAGGGGCAGGTGCCGCGAGCTGCAGCGGTTCCACGAAGGTGGCTAGCTGACCTTGTCCTCAGAGATGTATAATGGCTTCCCGAAACTAAGGGTTTCGCCGATTAGCGCTCTAGGTTAGAGATATTCTAATTTTCTGAGCCTTACCTTATCTGGAACTTGAACGTGGGCTGCAACTCATGGGCATTTTAAAGCTACGTTCAATCGCTAATCTCAAGCCGATAACGTTCGAGAATGCCTGACGCTCAATCACGTGCAACATCGTGGGGCAGGACCAGGTTTGCTTTGAGTTGAAATCCATCTCGAGCGTAACTGGCTTGCAGCCGCGTCTCGATGTAAAGTGGTGAATGAAACGCCTATGACTAAAGTTCCGGACATTGTAAAGCTAAGCTGATTGGGTGCTCTGGATCTCAAGGTGCCAATGGAAGTACTGAACCCTAACTTACTGAGACTGTGCCACGTCGCTACAATGGTTCTTGCTCCCGTACGGATACCATAGGAAGAATATTTGCAGCAAAAGAGTTTCCATTGGAAATTCATATAGACAGTTTCTCGAAGCATAAAGGAGCGGAATGAATATTATCCGATAATCGCCTATAACCTCCGAATGTGCAGCCTGAGTTAGTTAGGGTAAGTGATCTAACGCTCCAATTAATAATCAGTGGTTGTAATAATAGAATTGCTTGAAACGTGACCCATTGGTCCTCCTGGGCGTTAGAGGATAAAGTTGTAAAACCCTATACGCTATTAAAATGTATACTCGATTTATTTCACGCTAGGAAATTAGATGGCGCCGAAAAATCATCTGTGCAACTGTGCTTGAGGAACCGCCAATTTTGGCTCATGCTTAGGTCATGTTTCAATTTCCGTAGATTTCACAGCAGTTTCATTTCTAGACATCAAAGTGCATTGGGAATATTTGGAGCTACTAGGGCGTGGAGAGGAAACTTAGTGCGTGCAACAGAATGAAAATTTTGTTTCTAAGCTATGAATTATTGTTCTCAGTTTGGAAGTTATGGTCAAAAGTCGATGCATTGAGATTGTTTGAGTAAGCGGAATGATTTAGCCTTATGCCAGGTAACGCCTGTATATTTTCGGTACCAGAAAGAACAACGAAGTATCCTTAAGTGAAAGTGACACAGCGTGTCTCTCCTGTCATCATTCAGCATTGTGATAGAGCAGGCTATGCACCTAACCTGTTTAGAACTTATGCACTAAAATGCATTTACTTATTATTTAGTAAATTAAATTCGTTTGTTTTTACGTTTCAGGTAACGTTTGCACTTGTGGTGCCAGAAAGAACAACGAAGAACTCCTCAGTTAAAGCGACACTACAGCGTCTCTTCTGCCACTATTTAATATGGAAAGCTAAAGACGACGGCGCAATCTACGCAGTACGAGGCCACGCCCAACGCGCGCTTCTGCGGGCGGGGCGACGTTGGGGCGCCGCAGATGCGCGCAATTCATTGTACGCGTTGGAAACCCCTGTTGTTGAGGCCGATATCAACGACGACAAGTTGTTGGTATTCACGAAAGATAAGCAAGATGGAGAGTACCGGGAGTTTATCAACGCCGGCCTCAACGCGAGGGACTCACCGACGAAGGACAGGCATGATGGTCAAAGGACTGGGGCAGGCGAGCAACACACGTCGTTGTGTCCGTCGCTGGTGAAGTGTTTGGGATACGTTGGATGTCTGTTCAACTTCGGCAACGAGTTCTGCTTGGGGGACCCTCTGCCAGGAAACAGGAAGGTACTTAAATCTTAATCTATGAATGCTCTCTCTCATGTCCACAGGCCTTACAACTTCATATTTAATGGGAGGGCATAGACCACACGATACCTTGACAGTCCAGTGAATTTGGCAAATCAGGCTGATTGTAAATAGATTCAACTTCGATAAATCCTTTCGAGGCAACAGAACGGCCTCAAACAAAAAGTAAACCGTTCTCGGTGATACAAAAATTATGTTTATCAGCAAGAAGCACAAATTTGTAGCTTTTGTATATACCAAGTGTGGATGACGAACATTAAAACTTGGGACAGCAAAATGACCTAAAATTGGTTAAATAAAGTTTGCAATTTACCGTTGGCCAGTGCTCACGCATGCGTTTTTCTTTCCAATAGATACATTCCTTGCGTCTCCAAGAACGATTTATTTTTTTTCCTATTTTTGCTTCAATCGAACAAATTTTATCGAGGATTTATCAATTTATCATCAGTCTCACTAGGGAGGAGTGGACTGTCATGGAATCATGTGGTCCAGGGCAGGGTTACCTTCGGGCCTGTTTTGGAGACCTTCTACCAGATGGCTAGAAAATACTAATCCTTATGATTGAATCCTCTTCCTAATGTCCGTAGACTTCACAGACGCATTTTGTTGGGCTACAGGAAGATCAGACCTGCATTGAGAAATTCTGTCAGGCAGTCAGAGGCTTAAATCCTCTTTCTAATGTCCATATACTTTATAAACGCACTTTAATATGCAGTAGGAGCATCGAGTCAGCTTTGGAGATCGTTTGCCAGCAAAAAGTAAGTACTCTACTCTAGGAGCCGATTTCTGCTGCAGTTAGCTCATATATCGCGAATGTTTCCCTGGGTAACACTATGAAAACTGTTATTTCGATGGCCTCTCGTCTTATGATGAAATATTATGTAACGCTTGATACTTACTGTAGATCCTGCATTGATAAAGATACAGGAGCTTACAAACTCAGTTACTGCTGATGCCGAGTCCCAATGCCTTACGCTCAAGTAATTATTTTTTCAGAAACATTTATGTGTAGTAGACACGATAGAGGAATTCTCTATCCGATAGCAGGAAGCAGGGAAGTTTGAGTACAAGTAAGGAGGCTACGGCGGTTTTGGAGCGCGAAAAAAAGGACCCCCTCCTTTTGGTGGCAATGGCTGTACGTGATATTATGCATGCCTGATCCTTGGGATGTGGGGCCTTAACAGTATCAAATTTCTGTAAATAGTTTCCGTGCTTAGCGCAACCAACATTGGCCATTGTAAACATGCATATATTTGAATAACGAAATAATGTAACAGCATTTCGCTATCAATGATGATTTTATTGTTAATTTGTAAATTCTGTGTTAATGCATTTATTTCTACAATACAGCCCAATGGTGATGCTCTAAGTGCATCGAAACATTGTTTACAAGTATTGAATATAATGGACTTCAACCAGTGTTTGCGCACCTTATCACGCAGTGAATTATTGGGTTGGAAACTAAGTGCTTTCTGTTTTTATTATCACTCGCAAACGAAGTGAGAAAGGTGATGATGTTTTCGTTGAAAATTTAGTATATATATATATATANCTCCCACCTGATGAGCCGAGGTACGGCGAAACGCGCGTCGTGGGTAACGAAATTTCTGATAAGCTTCTCTAGTTTTCTTCAGTATTTATAATAATGCCATCTCAAGACAATATATATATATATATATTCTCTTGAAATGGCATAGATGTAGATCGATTAGAAGCAATTGAAGAAATTTTGATACCCACGACGCGCGTGGAGAACAGCGAAACGCGCGTCGTGGGTATCAAAATTTCTTCAATTGCTTCTAATCGATCTATATATATATATATATATATATATTTGTAGAGACATATTTGTTTATCCACCCAAAAAATGGTCGAAGGATTTGAGCAATGTTCATAAGTTTTTGTAGGGAGTTTGGTCCCAACTAGATCTACACTGGGTACGGTTTGTTTGATCCGGATCAACTGGTATTACTTGCTGCCGCAACTTATTGTCTGCACCGCGGCGAATTTGCATCCACCGAGGCAGATCGTCTTACGCTACGAGGCGTTCTATTTTTCCTATGTTATAATTAAAAGAGCTAATAGTACAGGGGTGCTGTGCCCTAACCTTGTTGGACGCAGCATCCATATGAGAAACTAGGATTACCTGTCCATAAAAAATCACTTCGTTGAATTTGTCTCCACCGCGGGTGATAGTCTTACGCCAGGAGGGGTTCTAGTTTAATTAAAAGTTTTTGAAACGTGTAATAAAAATAACAACTAACTAATCAATAATATATTCTCCAATGGTGTTTACAACTTTTTCCCAACGATCAAAAAGATTTTCTATACCTCGTTGGTGAAAAACTACCCGGTTTTGACTCGAGAAACTCGTCGGAGGCCTTCAATTCTGCACCATTATTGAACACAACTCCGTACATAGTCTTTATTGATGCCAGTAACGATTTTTTGAAGATAGCGTTGCTTGTATCCGCGAGTTGAACGGGGACGAAAAAGCAAACCGGCGGAGATATTGTCTCATTATTTTTGCTGCTATCATTGGAAGCATGCGGAACCCATGATCCATACCTCTGAACTTTTACATCTAGTGAAGATGCTTCTGTACAGCAGTGTCGGACCATTCTATTTCCTCTGCCAATTCCTTTGTTGTATGACGAGGATTTTCGTGCAAAAGATGGTTAAGTCATACCTTATCGATCTCAGCTGGACGACCAGGACGGGGTCAGTTTTGAGGTGAAAATTTCCATTTCCGAACTTGACATGCCAATAACGAGCGGTCTTTTCAGCTACGGCGCCTCTCTACACACAGCGCGCAAATATCAAGAGCAACTTTTGTGGCTTTAAAACATTGGTTGAAAAAAGAAAAACAGAAGGAGAAGTCGAAAATGTTAATGTATCTCCACTTGATATTCCATTTTGGTGGGCTGGAAATAAACACAAATGAGCTAAGAATACTCGAGAAGAAGAAAAATAGACTGCGAATGTATTCAAAGTACACTTTTTAAAAAAATATATTCCACAATTAATTGAGAAACACAATACCTTCCAAGATATTTAAACTTAGTAAGAACTATGTTTCCAAACCAACACATAACTAAATACATTAATGTTCTTTTGAAAGGACATCAAATTAATTATTGCAGGCCGAGCATAATGCCTCTGAGTTTAATCAGAGTGTCAGTAAATACTAATTTTATTGAGCGATTCCGGTACTTGCTGAACACTATATCAGCGTATCGGTAGATACTTATTAAACACTTCAAGCACTTGCTGCACATAGTGCAATATACACTGGAATGGCAGACATAAAGCCGCTTTTGAGGGGCTAATATGAGTATCTACTTCTATTGTGGTCGCGCTACTTTCAACCGTATGAGCAAAAGCTTGACCTCTAGCCAAAACATTGAATTCAAAATAATGCTGTAAGTATTAATAGAGCAGAGGATCGGTTATACCTTGAAGTGCTTTTGTATGATTATTCAAAATTGTGCAGCCCTGAACTACAGTCGATGAACGTAATGTCGGTAGACTAGTAATTTTAAATCATGTTCTTAATCACCGTAGACTTATCATATAGGCTAGCTCAGTGCGAAAATGTTTGCGAAAAGTTTTTTCCAGTTTTATTTTGGCTAATACGAAATTTTAAGCGTCAGCCAAGTGCACTGACAAGCGTGCTTGCAACAAGCAGTATCTTTTACTGCACTCAAATATAGGCACAACATTCCACAACTGCGAAACTGGAAGTCAAATTCAATAGCAATACGCATTATAAAAAATGAAATATTAATATAAAATACTAAGAGTACTTAACCTTTTTTGTGTCAATACAGAATGAAATCTAACGTTAGGGATATGATCATTCTAAATAATCTTGGCTCAAGCTGTGGAATGAGGTCTTGCATGAATGTCATCGCGGGCGAAGCACCGCCCATATTAGGTTGGAAGCATAAAAAATAAATAGGTATTTGAATCATCAGATGTAGGCGCCCATTAGGCAGCCAATAGAGAGGTTTGCAGCACACGCAAAAGCATATCCACTTTAACTCGAGCTTCTCTTTAGCTTTTTGTGTCGTGGAACTCGGCCTTTGTATAAATTGTCGCATCTTCGTAGAGAATACTATTTAGGAAATCACTAAGACTATTAAACGTTTCCCATCAAAACTAAGGCTTACATGTCATAAATTCTACTAATTACTAACAGTAGGAGCTACTACTAGCGAATATAAAAAGTGTTGCTTGCTGAACTTGACAATTATTGCTATTTTTGCAGTCAATAATAACTTATTTGTATCAATATTAACCAGAAAATAAATCGAAAATCAGGAAAGCTTCTGGGCACACGAACGGACCGTTCATAAGTGCCTGGAGAACAATGAACAGGGCATCCATTGAATTATAAAAAATCGACAGGAGTATTTGAAAATGCCGTTAGGAGCGCAATGGCAAAAGTCACGCAATCGCGTCTTGTTCTGCCGAATTTGTGGGGATATACTTAGTGCAAGGCTGATTAATTCGTAATATGTCATTAGTTTGTTCACCTTCGTTTATGTATTTTTGACCCTCCAGTAACTGATATTTGGTTTTAGGACGACGAGGAGTTCCACTAGAGTTGGGGCAGATAATCCAATCCGATTAGATTTGACTTGGGCTAAGCTTAAACATGAGTGTTCATTTCACTCTAATGGGCCAAGTTATGAGCTCTCGATTATCTGAAGAGAAATTGGTTTGCATTTAACACGGGAAATTCAGTCCAAGGCGGCTCGTAGAAAGATTCTATTTCTGATCAAATTATCTGATGCTGCTTCGGACCAGTGGTGGTCAGAGGTCTGGTGATGCCATTGTATCATCCAAGGACTAAAGTATGAAGTCCGACCCCCAAGAATAAAAGGGGAAAGGAAAAGGTTTTCAGTATGTCAACACTAACCGTGTTATGCTGGAAACTTCTTAAGACATTCAAGCTGTAAATTATCTTAGATTACTTCCGNGCCATTGTAATTATCCAAGGACTCAAGTATGAAGTCCGACCCCCAAGAATAAAAGGGGAAAGGAAAAGGTTTTCAGTATGTCAACACTAACCGTGTTATGCTGGAAACTTCTTAAGACATTCAAGCTGTAAATTATCGTAGATTACTTCCGTACAGTTTACCAAAACTGCAGATTTTACCATCAAATGCCAATACCGAAACAAATAAACTACCTAGTAATCTTATAATTCAATTAAAAAATGATTTATTGAGAGCCTATTAGGAACTTATCGATGCTTTATCAGGGACCTGCGAACATACGAACTGTAACTAACAAATCAATTAATGGATTAAAGGTCACTCATATGTGATCTGCAAGTGGAGCTTGGCTAATAAGATCCGGGTGCTTAAGATCCTTGTCAAGGACGTACCCACATAAATAGCATTATATATACTTACAAAACTCAGGTAATGTTGCTTGCTTGGTAATCACCGTCCGCACAGTCTTCGCTTTTATACATTGGAAATAAACCGAGGGGAGGTCGGATAGGTTTTAAGGTCGGATAGCTTAATGATAGGATAAATTTTAGTGACCCAGTGGGTCACACGTGCAGTCCACTTATCTATGAAACTCAGAGCTGACAGGGGACGTTCTGCAGTAGTAACGGAGATGAAATACGAGAAAGAAATGAAATACTTCAAATGGGACTTGGTAGACAAAAAGTCTGTAAAGTATGAATCAAAGAAAGTAGTTGATAAAAATTTAGTTGAAAAAATTTCAGAAACAAATAATTCACTCACTAGCGTTGGTAGACTCTGCTATATGAGTACAGAAACCTTTACGGAGCTATTCACAAATTTCAAATTCTCTAATGCATAGGGGACAAAATGGTGCAGCCGTACTACTACTACTACTACTACTACTACTACTACTACTACTACTACTACTACTACTACTACAACTACTACTACTACTAACTACATATAGTGAAGCTTCTGCAAGCGGTAAGCTAGCATGGGTACCCGTGTAAGAGTACCCTACCACGAGTATCCTAGTACGAGTATCCTAGCACGAGTATGCTGGTTCCCAATGATGAAGTGCTTGCTCTTTTCATGCCATCAAGACAAGCGCACTTGAAACGAGGGTTCCAATAAAACAGTTCTCAGAAAAAGCCGATGTTTTATATGTTGGGTCCTAGTAGTATCAAAGATGAAGACTGAACCATCGATCCATCTAGCTGTCGCTGGGCCCATATCTGAAAGTTCTTTTGATAATCCATAATGGCTTTCAGCCTCTCACATGTACATATCTCCTTCCTTCTACACCAGAGGTCTCTTGGATATTTAGCAGTTACTTTATGTTACGATAGAATTGATTAATAAAAAGCCTGCGGCATCAGGTCCCAAAACACTTCATAGGTACTGTCGACTTGAGCTGGCCTAGCCTGAGCCGACTTGAATAGACCTGACATGACCTGACCTGATCTCTCTTGCATTATATCAACCTGCCTGACCGAACCCAGTTCTGTTGTAGCCCAACCTAACCTTACATGACTTACACTAATCTCAGTTTTAGTGGATGTAAAAAAAAAAGTAAACACTGAAATGCCGTAACCTTAACAATATCCATCTTCCTAAAAATAAGGAAAAAAAAACACAAATAAATAATAAAGAAAAGCACCTGGAAAAGGAGAATCGGAACGTTACATAAAAACAGCCTAATTAAATTTCAGATTTGACTGTCAAGCTAAAAACACGCAATTATTAATGTTTGCCATATTAATATTTTCATACCAGTCGCCACGTGCAAACCATCAGTGCAGAATTCGCTCTTCGTTATTACACGACCTCCCGACTCCGCGTCGATAATAAAGCCCCGAAAATATATCGCCTAATATCCCATCAGCTCCAGCCCAACAGTCTCATCAAAGCACAAAGCAGATCTAATTTGTGATAATCTTTGCCCTGAGATTAAGCCAGAAGATCTTACAATGTTGCGACGGGGAAAGGTTAGAGCTTCGCAGAACAGGCACCAGATGGCGTTGTCCTGCAGAACTAACTACATAGTATAAGAAAAAGATGCTAGTTTTACAATATGCATGTGCGTATTGTTGCAGTGAAGCAAAAGCGAGGATGTCGAGGCAACAGTACCATCCAGAGCATGGGACTCATGGTTGCGCCTAGGAGGCCACGGCCAGCATTTACCAGTATCTTGTCCTGTGAGGTTGTGCTGTGTTACCAGGCTGTGAGTTTCTGCGAGGACGTTTTTTGCAGTATCTAAGTTTATTTTCTTTCATTCCTCGTTAGATTTTCATTACTCTTATCTCAATATTTTCTTTAGGTACCAGCATACCCGACAGTCGACACTATGTTTATTTATGTTTGGTAATAATGGTAATAATGTCAAGCTCATAAATTAATAATAATGCGACGCTAATACAGTAATAGTAATAATGTGATACTATACAAGAAGACTAATAAAGAGATACTGATTATGTGATATCAATAATGTGATTAGTAATTATGTTATTTGATGTCATGCCAATAATGCTGATAATGTGTTGTCAATAGTGCTAAGAATGCGATGTGAATAATGCTGACAATGTAATGCTAATATTGAAAGAGACCAGGCAGATCAGTTCTTTATCAGTATATTGCAGAGCCATTTTCGGTAAAAAGAAAAAGAAGAAAAAACTAAGCTTCATGGCCCTGCAGAACGTTTTCCACTTCTTTATTATGAACACTAGAGGGCCCAGCTGTAAAAAAATGACGGCAAAAATTTTGTGATTGAGCTTTTTATTGTTCCAGTTCCCAGTACAGGTTTTGCTGTAATATAGGTCTCATCCCTGCAGTCCTGATCTTCCATTAGTGAAACGCAAGCTGTACAACCATGAGTTTTGCGATAGCAAAATATCCCCCTGCACGATAAGGAGTGAATATCAGCTTGGAATTGGGCAAACGTTGCACTGCACTAAGAAAAATATAGTTCAGTCAAAAGAATTAACGGGAATTCTGGGCATCACTGGACATCACTATGCTTCAACTGCAGGTATTGCAAGCTCGATTGCTTGACATAACTATTTGTAGTAAATGAACTGTGGCCCCAGTTCATTTACTACAGATAGTTCTGCCAAGCAGTAGAGCCTGCAGCACCTGCAGTTGGAGCATAGTGGCGTCACACAAAAATGTATCAGCCAATAGCGCCTCTCTTTTTGCAGCGGGGCATCCTGGGAAATGCCAAGACAGAGGCATCTTGGGTAATTTCCAATATGGCGTCGTGTGTGCGGGAGGTTAAGTGTATGTCGCGATTGGTTATTACATGAACTTGTGTTTTGACGAAGACATAGAAATACGACGGTACATCTTGCAATATTCTCTTACAGTATTTAGTTGCAAGCCTTTTCTAAGCTCTGTTTCTCAAACTTTACAGATAACTTAGCGCTCCATAAAGTCACACAGTCCAATTTTTTGTCGGTGTATCGATTTTTTCTCATTATTTCGGAACCAGTGGATACTGATCAGTAGCCCATAATATTTTGGCTTTGTTGATTGTGAGATAGCTACATAGCAGCTAAAAGAAAACATATTCGGCCAATTTCTCCACTCTCAAGAGGGTCATCTTCTGTGCCCAAAATGTCATTGTGATTGCTCAGGCATCACACTGTAGACTGTAGAGGCGGGTGCTTTGGTGGCAGCGCAATCGCTCAAAAAAAAAAAAAAAGACTTCAGAGCAGAAAAGCCCTACACTTCCCTTTCTGTTTACCCGTGCCGTATCATAGCTACGCAACTGGCCTTATTAAAAATGCCATTCGCTGCCTGCAAAACCAATACAATGTTGAAAAAAAAGGAAACCCTTAGGTAGATATGATACGGGGGAAATGATTCATATTTGAAGCCAAATCTCTAAATTTGTTCTATCTATTATTGAAGAGCGTGACGCAAAAAGTAGGTACGTAGGCAAGTAGGGTAGGTACGTAAGTACGTACTAGCGTATTAATATTTAAATTCATTCATAGTCCGCAACAGTACTATGCGGTCTATGTTTTATTATATACTAGTGAACCCGTGCGTGAAGAATTTACGCAATAACCTATACGTTCGCCTAATGCTTCTAGGCCGGTGCGGAATCTCCTCTTCTCTTATTTGCTTCTTAATTTTCTTCTTTTCTTCATTGATCCTTTGTCGTGCTGTCATCCTTAGGTCTTCTATATAGACAGGCAGAAGTAACA
>LQNS02001155.1:4994560-5009926 GCA_001587735.2 Parhyale hawaiensis
CCATCTTCTGCAACCCGGCCTATTTTCTGCCTATCACTTTCAATGGAGCTTGAGAGGACAACCACAGTCTCCAACCTGGGCTAAATTCCGCCTATCTATTTCGTTAAGAGCGTGACACCGAACATATACATATATCTTCGAATCAATATATATATATTTATAAACACACGACGGTCATTCTTAGTATTTAGATTTATTTACTAGTGTGCCCGGACTGTCAAGAATGACAGCGAAAAATTCCTGTTGATCTTACTTCATTGATCATGCCTTCCTTCATACAATTGCCAACTTTACCGATCATGCAGATGAGGGTTCACGGCTTCACAGTTATTGAGCATCGACACTCTTATTTTCTTTCTCTGACATAGACGAAAATCAATTACTTCTGAAGGCACTTCAACAACACTCAAAATGATTGATTTATTTTGGTATCACGGATATGTAGGGTGTCCTATAGGTCCAATTGTTCTTTTACTTAGCCAAAATTGTGTCGTGGACCATTGAATTGAAGTGGGAATAATAGCTGATGCAACGAATTCATCTGTGGGAAGAAACCAAGCATCAAGATGCATGAGAGTGCCAATAGAAGCTTCAGATACCTTCAATGCTAAGACTTCACCTTCGGCAATGCAAGAAGTGCATTTACACTTGAAGTCACCCGACACATAGCCATAGATTCGATACATGGAGAAGGTACTACTCGTACCATTCAGACAAAGCTGGTGATATCTTCATTTTGAAATTTCAACTGTCCCTGATTAAGATACGTTTGCCATCATCTTCAACCCGATCTATTTTCTACCCATCAGTTTTCAATGGAACTTGAGAGGACGACCAGAGCCTCCAGTCTGGGCTAATTTTCGCCCATCTGTTATTTTAAAGCGTGACAGAAAATGGATAAACAGATAAACAAACAGATAAATACACATCGGTCTTTATTATATTGGCGATAGGTTTCGTGTCATGCTCTTAACGAAATAGACAGGGGAAAAATAGTCCAGGTTGTAGATTTTGTGTAATTAAGTAGCTTTTGCACCGAGATCGATTACCAGGTTGCAGAAGTGGAATCCTTATCTCTTTCTATGTGGATACATTTCTTACTTGGAACAACTCCTGACAGTGAAACTATGGAGATATTTTCAGCTTATCTTAGCGCGGTTATGGCATCTGATGTTTAGCACTTTCTCCAGACATCGAAGCATACTGTAGGTTTGTTCTCAGTTCAGACGTAAAAATTCAGTAGCATAGCTGATCCATAAAGCAGAAACGAAACTATGATATTTCACAGGGCAGCAGACACATTTCTTTTCGCTTTCTGTCATGTAGCTATTGAAAAGAATTTTGTTTCCAAGCCGAACTTTAAGAGAAAAAGCAGATGTGCTGAAGGCTCATCGGTCGGTGTCATGGATACGCTACGGGGAACTATGTAGTTTACTTCAGTAATGCTTTGCTGCTTGCTAACGTAAAAGTTTGTTGCACCTCTTCAAAAGTTTGGGACGATTGAGCTACTAATTCAGGGTGTCTAGCAGTCTGAAAAACAGGGAGAACAGAGAAAACTCAGGGGAAAAAATCACGAAGAGAAAAAAGGCAAAACTCAGGAAAAAAGGGACCAGGAATCAAAATACTCGGCGAATTTTTACTGGGCAGTGGATGGTTTTCATTTTGTGGGGCTAGCGTTATAGGTGCTTCGTTCTCCCAAGGCCTGAGCCATATGAGGATTATTATCTCCGCTAAGGAGGTTATTGTTTCGTTGGGTTTGTCTGTCTGTCTCTTAGTCTGTTTATGTGTAGTTCTGTCTGTCACCAAGATAACTCAAAAAGTCACGAACGGATTTTAACGAAATTTACAGGGATTGTTTGGTATGTTAGGAGGAACAGATGATTAACTTTTGGTGAAGATCCGTCTATCCGTTCGTTTGTCTGTCTCATTTTTCTCAATGCCATAACTTAAAAAGTTATGGACGGAATTTTATGAAATTTATCTGAGTTGTTAGGTACCTATATCACCAAATTTTCGTGATGATCTGGTTGTTCGTTTATATGTTTGTCGCTGTGTTTTATTCTATGCCTGTTTGCGCAATAACTCACAAAGTTTTGAATGGATCTTTATGAAATTTACAGTAGTTTTAGTACTGTCAAAAGACATAAATGATTAAATTTTGGTGCAGATCGGTTGGTTCGTTTGTATGTTTGACTTATATTGGTTAGCAGCATCACTCAAAAAGTTACGCACGGATCTTCAAGAAAAATTGCAGAAACTGTTAATACTTTCAAAAGGCACAAATGATTAGATATAGGAGTTGATAGAAAATCATGGTTTCAGAGTCAATTTGAATTTTCGTTACCATTGCCTTACATGGCGGAGGTATGCGCTCTCAGAGTGCTCTAGTTTGTTCTGCAGTGCCGGGGAAAGGTGGCACTATTTTTGCAGCAATTACAAATATTGTGAGGTGATTTGTAACATTATAAATCCCATTCAGCACATGACCCATTGGTAATCACATTATTTAAGAGAAAAATGGACAATCTAACATCAGGGACAGGGAGATTTAAGAAAAATCAGGGTGCCGAAGACGGTATCTATGATACGAGGGTCGCACTTGAGCGCTCCAGCTGAGGGACCTGAGCCTGCCTGCATGATCGTGTCTGGGCATGTTCATTGTTCTGAGTTGCCCTTACCTACGCCTCATAATATATATATATATATATCAAATTTTGTAGGCAGAATGCTGAATTTTAATTAAAGAAGCATTCTGAACAGTAATAAGAACAGGGGACAGCGAGGGTTTTCCTGAGGTGCTAATTTTCTACCGTTATTTATAATGACGGCCTGGGCCACTAGTCCATATGAGACACTATTATAAGGTGGCCGTCAAAAAAGACTTCGTTTAATTTGTTCCCACCACGGGTGATGGTCTTACGCCACAAGGCGTTCTATTTTTTTTTTCTTCTTTTACTTAGCTCAAAATAATTGATGTGGCTTCTGTTTTCCCTTCTGTTTTACAAGAAAAAAAATTGAATACACAAAATCCCGTCAGCTGTAGCAGCTTGTTCTCATCAGTAACAGCAGCAGCTGTAGCCCCACTGCCGGACTTACATCATCCCCGCTCACAAAACACAGCTGCTCGTCTCAGCACAATGACTGTCCTGTAGCTCATTAGCTTACATCTGAGCTCTATTGCAAAGGTCCTCCAACAGAGACAGAGAAACTCATAGCGTCCCTGGAGACAGAGACACATCACTTTCTGTCATGAATACCTGTGTGGCCTTTGTCAGAGAACTCCAGCTTCAGTGAAGCCCTCGGAATATTTTTCTTTCGTGTCCACTTTGCACCCTCTATTTTCCTGCGTCAGCTATCGATCTCTGTACTGTTCTTCATCTTCTCTTCCCGCATGCTTAGACCATTTATCGCCATACTTGGGGTTTCATTTCATCTCAACATGCTGCATTTCTCTTTCCTCTCTCTCCTTTGAAACACGGCAGTGTACTCTGGTAAGCATAAGTGAAAAATAGCGTTGACTTGTAGCACGAACCAGTACATGCGGTTTTCCACTTCTGGTGTGTTGTTAAGTCGATCTTTACCTCTGGCACAGTGGAGACTTTGCCTGGAGGTGGATCGAAGCAAAAACAGCCTCCAGGAACTGTTAGAAAGAAAACCTTATCGTGATGTCTATGAGTATCAGTGCTGACCATGCCAAAGTGTTGGATAGGCGGGGTATCGACGTGACTGGCCACAGCATAGTGTTATCCTCAATATGAGTTGATGGCATGTTCACGACGAATACTTCTAGGTATATAAATCTTGCCATGTTGCTACGCATCTACAATTGGCTAAGACACACCTGAGGGGTATATTCTGGCGGGCCCTCTGCCTGCCACAGTATATTTGGGCCTCACAAACCCAAGGGCCCCAAGTGCCTTCTCCGCAGGGGATGTTGCAGCTAGCCGCAGTTCTTGCTGAGAAGGTGATCTTGATAGGAGATGAACAGGCTGGTGCCATAGCTGGGTACCCAGTCTTCCGCTGTCCTCTCCTCTCTCTCATCCGTCAGGTAGTTCCACCTGATGCTCTTTTCCTTTCCTTTCTCTTCTGCCTTTTTTTGGCCAAAGCCCGTACTGGTGATGGCAGGGTCTGGGGCGCGTGGATAGCTGGCCGCTTTCGTAGCTATCACGACTGTCGATTTATTTTGTCTTGTAACATTTTGGTGATTTGCTTTGTTGATGGTGTCTGTTTATTTATTGTTTTTCGCGGGCTTGATAGTTAGATATCCGGACGTGGAAGTGAACCTCGTGGTTCTGGGCGGGTCTCGCTCCTGCCGCATCTTATGGTAATTTGGCTGAGCTCGCCGTAGCCTCTTCCAATTATGATCTGGTGCTATGTTCGGAGACGCTCGTCTCAAACCATCGCCATGTTTCCGAGCTGATGATCCCGAACATTGAAAAGCCGGTGCTGCGGCTGCGAGACTCATGCCCTGGATTTAGGGGTCTAGCTGCTAACGTTTGAAAGGGTTGTTGTGTCTAGGCAGAGTGGATATGAGTGTCTATGTTGCGAGCTGATTGTGCTTCGAGTCTATGACTCATTCGGGAACTCTTATTTGTTTCAGTGTATCGCAGCCCTTCTGCTGATGATAGGGTCTTTGATTGTCTGTTAAGGCACTATTACACGTCCACTCACAAGAGCGGGCAGTAAGGGCCTTGCTTACCGCTCCTCAAAAATTCAGAACGATTTTTGCCCTCATAGCATGAAGAGCAGTGATGAATGGTCTTCACCGTTCAATCAAGACATGTTTGATTGAGTGACTGGTGGTCACCGATGCCCTCTCTCTAGCAGTGCCTTGCTGACTGCTGTATAAGAGGACGTGCGCTGCAGTGCTCACCGGCACAAATGTTCTTTTGGTTCAAAGCTGAGACGAGAGAACTGTACTGGGAAAGTACCGTGTCTTTGGACATCAGACTTAGAGACTATAAAATAAAGAGCTAGAGCGCATATCTCCACCAAGCAAGTCAACGGAAATGAAAAATTTATATTGTTCTGAAACTATAATTATTATTTTTTTTGTATTTACATCAAAATTGAATCATGCCTTCCTTTTCACAGTATTAACTGTTTTTGTAATTTTCTTGAAGATCCGATCATCATTTTTTTGAGTTATGCTGCAAATAAACATTCAGACAAACATAAGTCAAACACACCAACGGACCTACCGATCAGCAGAAAAGTTTAATCAACTATATCTTTTAACATTACTAAGAACTCCTCTAATTTCATAAGATCAATCCATATTTTTTTTTTTGGGTTAACAAGTATAAAATCAAACACAGAAACGAACTAACAGATCACAGCGAAAATTTGGTCACTCTCATTTCATGAAGCTCAGTCCTCAACTTTTTGAGTTGTGGCACTTAAAAAAAATAATGACAGATAAACAGTGGAACGAATTCCCATCAAAAGTTGATCATATGCTTCCGTTAACATGTCTAACAACCCTAGTAAATTTTTTAAGGATCCGTTATATTTTTTCAGTTGTTGTGGTGAGAAACAAACAAACAAACAGTCAGACGTGACATACAAACACGACTCAAACATAACCTCCATGGTGGAGGTAATAACAGAGTTGTTGTATTAGAACGAATTCAAAATTCGTTGCATGCGAACAATTGAATTATTCACTTAAATCAGGCAGAAACAAAAGCCAACCAATTAGGAATAAATACCGAACAGAAATATAATTAAAAGCCGGTTCAGGTGACTTGTATGAACCTAAACTATGGTTTTTCAGCCTCATGCGGTTTTTTAAGGATGATACAATAGCAGAAACTGCATCCTCACTCGATGACATCCTGACGCAATAGCCCCTGAATCGTGTATCGACGACAGTTGTGAAGGCCCTCCATGAATAGCCCTGTAAATAGCAAGGCAAGTTTGAGTGGAGAGGGCGTTCAAGGCGGTGATGGACGGTCCACTCGCCTCCGCCTCTGTGAGTGGACGTGTCCTAGGGCCTTTAGATGAAACAGCTAGGATTCAGTTGTCGGATAGGCGTTCTGCTTTTGTCTTTATGGGCGATTTTAATTGACACCATGTGAAGTGGTTAGGCTCAGCATGGGAGGACCAATTTCCATGGCCATGCAGCCTTCGATTTCGCGAGTGCCTGGCTGTGAGCAGTTGGTTGAGGGTCCCACCCATTTGATGGGAGGTGTTCTTGACCTACTGATGACAGATGTTCCTGATTTGGTTGGAGTGTCTGTTGTGTCTCCCATTGGTTCCTCGCACCATGGTGCCCTATCTGCGACGCTGCAGGTTCGTCAGCGGGTCCCCAGAGTCACTGTTAGGCATGAAATACTTTTGAAGTCCAGAGTGAATTGGGATGCTGTCTCTGGAGCCATCCTTGCGCTACCTTGGGGTGTTGTGAGGGAGTCTCCTGATCCTGGGTCTACCTTAGATCGGCTTCTCTCTGGCATGGTGCGCGCTTATGTCCCTTCCCGCTTCATAACGGTTAGGACGGGCGCTGAGCCCTGGTTTGTTGATGCCTGTAGGTGGGCGCACCAGCTAAAGCGGGAGACATTTACCCGTTGGCGTACTAGCCGGTCTGCAGTTGACTTTCAGCGCAACAGGAAACAGCAGCGTCGGGCTGAGGCTACCCATGAGTAGAGCCCGGATTTCTAGCATTTATTCTGTTATTGCTATCATGCAAGTAATAAAAATAAAAATTTGCATTTATTGCAAAAATGCTACTCAACTGTAAACGCTATTTTCACCGAACAAATGGGCAAAAAGTAGTCAGTATGCAAAAATGTTTATAAAACATGCACAAAGTAGTAGTACGTATCTGTACCCTTAAACATATAGGTATGTAATTTATTAAGGCGAGTGTCTCAGTTTTGGGTCATATTTTTTATTTAAGGTCCGATTTGCATGTAACTTTGGTACTTTATGTAAAACGTGATTCTTAGACTATTTAGTTCAAATGATTTTTTTTTATATTTTTGATATTTTGGAAGTTACATAATTTTGAGTCTTTGGCGAAAAATTTGTTTTTTCTATTTTTCCAAACTTTCCTAATACTCTTTTCTCTGTATTTAGTTCTAAACATTGCAAATGCAAGTAGATGACATTAATGTATCGACTTGTCTTTATTTCCTTCTAGTTTTGAGAATATATGCGAGCTTTCGTATGTTTTGCGTTATGTAAATAAACTCAGGTACAAAAATTTTGATAACAAATGTTGACATTCTGCATACGCTGTTAGTCAGGTTATACATTCCCCTTTATTCTGACATTTGAATGGCAAAGATGTGGTAAAAACTTCAAAAGAAACAGAGATTAGAAATGTGTGCATGTAGCGTACATAGAAATAGACACAACGGAAGACGATTATCCCGTTTTCTTCGAATGCGTTTTTTCTATTGCAAAAATAGGTAAAACCCGCGAGTCGAACCACTATTTTTTCAGATTTTACATATCTCTACCAAGTTCATGAAGAATGGCTCAAGAAAAAAACTTTTTGAGATCAAAAATAGACAGTTGAAAAATGCCCCCCTCCCCAGCCCCTGTTTTTTTTTAACTTGGGGTTGCACTGGCTGCCTAATCCTTTGCTACTGCATTGTAAAAAAAAGAAATGTTAAAAATGTCAGCATTTACAGCTGGACGCTCCCCTTAAGCATTATTTTGTTTTGTGATCTATTTTATAGCTCTTAACTATAGGGTAGTTATTATTTATATGTAATACCAATTTTGTTAGACATTTTTCTGTTTCTCTTACGTACATGTATAAATATATGTTGCGCGCGATTGATCGATCGATCGTTCAAACGCCTAACCTAACCTAATCAATGTTTTTCTTCAACTTTCCCCCTATTTCTGAGTATATCGGGTAGGTTAGGGGAGGCAAGGCCTGTTTTTTTTTTTCAAATTTCGGACACCGTCAATTTTAGTCAATGGTGAGATGGGGTTAGGTTAGATTAGGTTAGGTTGGGTTAGGTTGGGCTAGGTTGGGTTAGGTTAGGTTGGGTTAGGTTAGGTTAGGCGCTTGAACGATCGATCGTATGCGCAGCGCGATCGATCGATTGCGCAAGCGCCATCGATCGATTGCGTAAATCCTTCGATCATGCACAACATTATACCATGCATAATGTTACTATAATACGTAGATAAAGAAAAGGGCCAGTGTTTTTCTTTGTTGTGAGTTTTTCTTGAATTTTGAAATGAAATTTGTAAAATGTAACAAATGTCTTATTCTATTCTTATGTACCTATACTACAAAGCTGAGCACTATAAAGAAAGCTCCTGTACATGCAATATGCTCATAGATTGAATGACAAAAAGTAACATTGTTTCCGATTAAAATAATAACTTAATTTCCCTCAGTTTTTTATTGTAAAGTATATTATAGTAAAGAAAACTACTGAACTTTAGCCAAAATTAGCAATGTTTTGTGTGATATAGCTGAAAATAAAAACTATTTTGCTACGATACCAGCAATACCGACTTTTTTAAAGTGCTACTTTGACTATGCATTTTTATGCTACATTGACCAGTTTTTTACGACTAGAAATCCGGGTTCTACTTACGAGGAAGCTGAGAGGGAGCATAATTTGACGTCCAGGGAGTTGTTAGCTTCGTCTGTTAGCGCATTTAAGTGGTGGTCCACCTTTCAAGCGCTGTGGTGTGAGCTCTTCTGTCCTCCCTTTACTTGGTGCTGGTGGTGATCTTGTTGAAGACCCCGCTGCCAAGGCGGACCATTTGTTGCGCTAATTTGATGGGAAGCAGAGCCGGGACCGGGTGCGCATTCCCTTAGCATGTGATCCCGAGCCGAGATTCTCCGGCTTTGCTTTCAGATCTTCTGAAGTGCACCGACTTCTTCTTACCTACACCCCAATGGGGGCACTGATCCGTCGGGTATATTTCCTCTCTTTCTTCGGAGGGTGGCTGGTGTGCTCGCAGCCCCGCTTGCTTCCGTGTTTGGTCGGATGTTACGGCTGGGCTCTTTTCCGGAATGCTGGCGTGTCGCTCATGTGATTCATGTTCTGAAGGGTTCTGTTTCATCCCGAACCTTCCTACTATAGGCCCTTCTCGATCACACCTGTTTGATCGAAAGTTTATGAGAGGTTGTTTGCGTCGAGGTTGGGTCGTTTTCTTGAAAAGCAGGGTGTCCTTCCCCCAACACAATTTGGTTTTCGTTTGGCATGGGAACTTGTGATGCTCTGCTTCATATTTCTCATGTGTTGCAGCTGGCTTTTGATGGGGGTCATGAGGCAAGGTTGGTATAGCTTGACTTTACTCCTGCTTTTGATCGCGTGAATCACCTTGGGCTGCTCCATAAGCTGAGATTGATGGGTATTGGTGGTTCAGTTTTCGCGGTAATTGGTCAGTTTTTATCTGACAGACGTCAATGTGTAGTTGCTGATGGGAAGAGGAGTGAGTTTTTTGGACGTGTTTCTGGTGTCCCACAGGGTTGTGTTCTGGCCCCTTTGTTATTCATAGTATATACAGCGGACTGTTTGATCTTGTTAATAATTTACTTGTTGATTACGCTGATGATGTTACTTTGCTGGCTGTTTGCAATAAGCTTAGTGATAGGTTGGAGGTTTCAGAATCCAACCACATGGAGTCAACCTGACGGAGTTTCTCTGTTACCACGTCACCAGAATTTTGGGATTTAATTATAATGAGGAAGATTTCTTCTGGAAGCGAGTACTATGGAGAACTGACACCAAAATCGAGCTTTGCGAACTTTGTCATGTTAAAATTTCAGGCCACAAAGGCGAGGCTTCCATCCAAAAAAACTTTGCCAGCTGAAACATGGTTTCTCTTCAAGTGGTGATAGACATTGAGTTAGGTTAAAAGAATGGTGATTTCTGGAGATCATATAAGATTTTCAGTGAAGAGCTGGAGTTATCGGCTTAAAGTCTTTTCATTGGCCATCTGTTCAAATTCCTGTAAGATAATGCCTCCAAACATACAATGCATCTAAATATGTGACTGTATAGCTTCAGAAAAAAATATGAACGTTTTATCATCTGCAATATATCCTGAATTCGATGAATTCTAGATTTTATGGTAAGAATTGAAATGAGGTTAAATCCTGGAGCTCTAAAGAACCTCGAGAAATAGGAGAGCTGACTCATTGAAGAAAGGAAGTACAACCCAACAGAAATTTGTTCAAATCTCATTTCAATATGGGACGACTTTAAGAAGGTATAAAAATGAAAGACCATGCTATTGAATATTAATTAATATTGTCATGATGGTCACTTTTTCCTCCTGTATGCATAACATTGTCTTCATAAGTAGTGCAAAATTTGTCGGTATATATTGTGTAAAACCTGTTGTGCCGACACCTTAATTTTATATTCCTATTTACTCACTTATGGACATTGAAAAACTTATACATCCGGAGAAACATATGTTCCTTTCATCTCATAAGTTTAAATATAAAACATGCCATTTTTCAAAATCTGATGTTAGGTTTAAAAAAATTTGTGAAAACTTGAAAAATTGAGAGACATACGAGTAGTTTTGTTGCCAACTGTACATATGTCTGACTATTAAGTGTTGCTAGTGAACATTACGATATTTTTTTAGGTATTGGATTTATCTGTATCTGTCTAGAACTAAATCCTCTATGAGCATAACAATTGTATAAATTATCTACGCTGCAAATTGTTTAATCTTCTTTGCTCTGTTCTGCTCTTTATTATTTTGAATCAACAAATCTATAATCATAATGTTATTTATATGCTCTCTTTCTTGAGTTCACCAATTGTCATTTAGCCATTATTTTCTCAGACACTGCTTTTCTTAAAACGATGTATTACTGGATTTTCTTACTTCCACGAAAGCTCAATATCAATCGGACTCAATTGAAAGTATGTAATTTTTCCATATTCTGCCATTTCCCCCAGATACTGGATGTAAACATTACATGTACGAAAACCGGCCATCATCCTGACCCACCAGAAGCAGACGTACCCAGCGCACCCCACTATCTCCACTTGGATGAACTGACAAGACGACAACAACATGTGAGAGAAGCAATATTAAGATTATTTGTCTTACTTCCGACAACGTGTGAGGGCATTAACTACCATTACGACTTTTTTTCGCTGAGTGGTCATGACCTCCACCCAGGAGGTCATGGATTTGCCGGGATTCTGCCCGTATTTTAACAGAATAACTAAAAAATATATATTGACGGATTATCATGGAATTCAGAGGAACTGTTAGGAATGCTAGGAGAAACAGATGATTAAGTTTTGATTATGATGCGTCAATCCGTTCGCCTCTTTGTCTGTCTGTCTCCTAGTGTTGCGTTGCCGGGCGGTGATTTGTTGATCTCAGAATGGAACTTTAATTTTGTCATTTTCCTAGAATTACAGCGGCAATATATTGCTGTAAATTTCAGTGTTGTCCAAACTAGAGTCCGCGTACCCCAGGGGTACGTGAACAAACAAGGAACACACGCAACCGAAACACAATAATTTTCAAGCATTTTGTTCTTAAAATTAATCATCATTTCTTGTTGTGTCATAAATTTGACCTCATTAACCAACACTTCTGTAATGCAGTATTTCATAATATGTATACTATTTGCATGATTACCCTACTTAAAACTGAGTTTAGTAGGAGATGGTAATAAAGGGTACAATAGGCGAAAATATTTGGAAAACGCCGCCTGAGTGTAGATAATCCTTTTTCGATATCAATTTTTGAAGGTTGAAGCAGGCCCAGCTGCAGTTGCTCGCAGTCTTAATAACTTTATCGCAGGAACTGCCAGTGAGAGCCGATACAAATCTTTTACCGTCATTTTTGGAAGTCTTGGATGGCCTTTTTTCTGATACCAATGATTATGTCTCACCTCAGAAAGCGCTCCTCAGGGGGCACAGGGCGCACCACAGGCCATAGGGTTAGGTTTCGATGAGTTCACTCATTCTACTCTATTTGGGAATCCATTGGTTATTTTGGCCTTGGGTAAGCCTTATAGTTACTTTTTTTGTGCTTTCTTTGCATTTTAAAATTCTGGTTTTCCTATTCACGCTTTGTTCTCGTCCTTCTTTTTTCCCTTTCTTGTTGTAGCCATGAGCATTGATCCATAGGGAGTACACCTCTGTGTATGAATTTTTCGTTTTTATCCAACATTCTATGAGTTCCTTCCTTATCAGTACTCTTTGAAAGACCAGTTACTTCGTCTGAGGATGCTTAATTAGGAAGCATTTGATAGGACGGCTACTTTGTCGAAACTGCAGTCATGCTCGTATTCATCCCAAATCGGTTACGCTTGAGACGACTTTCAACTCAAACTCAAACTCAAACTTCTTGCGTTTCGGATTTGTTCGATGTCAGAGGATTAAATATTTTCGGCTTGAGCAAAAGGATAAAACGCGTCATTGAGTGATAACAAACGATCTTGTGCAATACATCTTACATCATATAACCCATTCCCATTGGTTGCTGTTTCTTTGGATCCCATGAAGTCTTATGTGAAATTTTCCAATGGTTCTCTTATTAATATTTAAATAAAATTTTCCGTGAATTTTTCTACATCTAAGAATAATGTTTTTATGATATTTACTTTCGATTTTCCTGTAATTCTGCGCTGATATTTTCTACGAATTTTTTCATCTGTTTTTCTATGCAATAACCCAATGACAATACCTCAGACTGAACCGAAGCATTTGCCTTGTATCGCATCTGCAAATGGGTCTTCCTTTTTTTTTCCAGGATCTAGGCTAATTTACCAACCGGATTACTGAAGTGATATTGACAGATAATTTTTTTGCCGTTATTATTAACGATACGTAGTGAACAACTTTTTTTTTTCATATTAATGAGCAGGCACAATAATTAGGAGCCTATACAAGTGTTTTGCCGTCATTCTTTACGGTACGTAGTGCTTCTTGTTTTAATAAATAAGTTGGCACAATAAATGGATATCGATGCAAAATATTTTCCGCCATTCTTTCCTGTACTAAGCACACTTTTGTTTCCCCTACTAAACAGGAACTGTGAATTGTCGTTGATACTAGTTCTCATCCGTTATTTGTGACGAGCGTTAATTACCTAATCACTATGTACACCTAACAGGTAGCTGACTTAGTGTACAAGTCGGCAGCGGAAACTAAGGTACCGGACTACCTCCGCACTAACATCACCACGCACGAGATGAATCTGGCCCAATTAAGAGCCATGCAGTGTGTGAGGACGGGGTATCTTGGAGCCTGTGGGGGTCCTGTGCCCCCCCAGCATAGGGTACTGGACAGTCTTTGGCATGTGGTCGCTAGGTAAGCTGCTAATTATGTTGCTAGTTGAGGCACTGTATATGCTGCTAAGCAAGCTACTAGATAAGTTGCTAGTTATGTTGCTATGTTTGCTACGAGATAAGTTACCTACTAGTTTTCCTACTACGTAAGCTTCTAGATGAGTTATTGTATCTAATGCTAGATAAGTTGCTAGGGCAGCTACTACTACGAAAGATGCTAAGGAAATTTAAGTTATATATCTAGATAAACAGCTTAGTTATGCTGCTGGTAGGTAGGTGATGCTCTAGATATGTTGCTAGGTAATATAATAGTAGTGGAACTGGATCAATTACTGGCTATATGGGTATGCAATTTTCTGGTCCTGATACTAGCTCAACACACAGTTACTTAGTAGGAAATTGGTCTGCTGATACAAACTTAGCAACTAGCTATGCTGTTAGGTAGTACATTCTTTTCTGTAGGCGCTAAATGGCGACACTGCCTCCTTGCACAGCACAGGGCAAATTCGACATATTTGAAATCGCTGTGCTTTCCTATTCATGACATCAACACATCATTTAAAATAGTCAGATATTGGACAGTCCCACTTAGATAAAACGAGGAAGCACCAATTGCTGCAAACACCACCCAGCAAGCAGTAAGTAGCTATGCTTGATATCACCGCAGGGTCCTTGGAGGAGTTGTAAACTATTACCGTAAAGTCTCGAGGATTGTTTTCTCGTCCTCGGTAACGATCGCTTTTTACACAGCAATAATAACAACTCCACCTTGATGCGTTTATTGGTTCAAGAGGAAAGATAATTTCTCGGTTCGAACTGCTCTCGAACCAGCAGTGAGAATGTTCAGGAGCCTTCTAGGGAAACAGCATCTTGGGAAGGTCACTACGAAGAGCCATGAAGCAGCTATCCCACTTCCTTCACTGGGTTGTAAAAGCTTGCGCATCGACCTTGATGGACCTGTAACAACTAACCGCTTCAATCCTATACCGGGCAACGAAAGGATGTTTATGAGCACTTCAGGACCATTAAGATACTCACTGGATAGATCCTGCGACTCTTAACCAAGGTGCAATAAACGGTAGACTTGACATATCCAGGAGTCATAATGGTGTCACTAGCCCAGCGTCCAACACAGCTTGTATGTACGTACTACTACGAACATCCGTTTGCTTTAATTTGCAAGTACTCTACAGTACAGCTGTAAGTGCAATTGTTAGTATATATCATAGACAAATTTCTAGTAATTCCCACATGTTCGTCCGACTCTGGTTTTTTTGTCATAAGGGAAGGAAATACGTAATTATTTTCTAGCTCCTTGTTTGTACGCGATCTGTTTTTTTTTTAGGTAAAATAGGTCAATATTTTTCGACAGTCTATTTCATGCTCTTACCGTTTCTTCGTTAGGGCAAGAAATCAAGAAATAGGTAGATACTTTGTGGCATACACTACCCTTTTCTATACAGAGCAAGAGAAAAACAACTATTTCCTAACTCCATGACTGCATGACGCATTAACTGTTTCTGCACCAACGCATCGGAGATAACCTTAAAATTTATCAGTATTTCAGCTACAGTAGCGCAGGAAAATTAGGACTTAGCTGCACAAATCGGATAGCCATAACATAAAAGTTTCTTCTTCTTTGTACGAGAATTTTTCTCTTGCGTTTTTAAGGAAGTCGAACCGTAAAACAGTTCAGGCTCAAGGATATAACGAAGGCGGGAGACTCAACTTTGTTTTTCTGTGAAAATCCTTTCCAGAGAAGTTAAAAGCAGAGCGGAATCAATGTAGTGACTTTCTTAAGAGGTACACAAATTTCTTAACATGAAGCATACTAGTTACCGCACTTGTGACACGCGCACTGATAGAAAATTTGATGCACTTAGATCCATCAAAATTACTTGCATTTTTGTCCCAAAACCGAAGCACGCAAGTGCATCAGAAAGAGAAAGTGCATCATGATGATGCATAGAGGGTCCTATGATGCACTTGGTCACGTTGATGCACTTATGTGTTTCGGCTTTGTGACTTAGCCGATGATGCACCAAGATGCATCAAAAACAGGTAATATTGATGCACTTGAAAAAACGAAATTTCAAATTACAATAGTGATCTGC
>LQNS02001155.1:5059773-5075735 GCA_001587735.2 Parhyale hawaiensis
GGATTTCCTTTAGCAGCGTATTGGGCTTCCCGGTGTTGCAAATGCTTCATTTGGGTTGTATTACCTGTCCGTGGGAGCCCAAGCGTGAAGTTTTAATAATAATAATAATAATATAGAAAGAACTCACATTTGCAACTGAAAAAAATTCAGGCTTTACAATCCGTAATTTAAAAAAAAAAAATGATAATTAACTTGAGATACTCGACTGACGGACTGCACGGTGTGAATAATTATTAATTAATACTTGTCCTCCTGAACTTTATCAGCACAGGAGAAGAAACTGTACCTGTAGGGTGGAGCTAATGGTACCGCATTTCGATGAAACGTAGAAAGGACTGTGACTCTGAGTGCTGTTTTGACGAAATCCTAACTCATAAAGGCAAAACCAAATGTTCTCATCTTGTAAGATTAGCGTTGTTCGAAACGTCGCTTATGAGGAACGATAATCATTATAGAATTAAATTACCATCAACATTTATCCTGCTTTTGCCCAATCTTTTCTTTAATCTCAATCGTACTCAAGTTGTGTTACCTACGGCTAGGTGCTTTTTCCTCCTGTAGAAATTCAAAAGGAGGAAGAATCCTTGTTAAAATACAAAGAAAATTTGAATAAATCTGGGATAAGAGAAGTACATATATTTTATTTTAAAATAACTGCGGCAAACGGAAATTTGTTTGGAGTGATTCTCAGCTTAAAAATTTGTTTAAGATTTCAGCGAGAGTACAAATTTTCTATCTTAATATGACCCGTTCAAGTGAGCTGAAATAAAATTTATCTGAGAGAATCATATGATGTTTAGCTTAAAAATACATCTAAAAAATTTCTACACACGTACAGATAGCGTACTGTAGTATAACCCTATTGAGTGACCATGTTAAACGGGATTGGTTAAGAGATATGGGACTTATAGCTTAATAATTAATTCAAACTTTTCCACACCAATAACCAGGCACGGGTGTGGAGGTCACGTTTATAATGTCACCCGAGGTACAGGAAGTCCGACCCTGCAGGAAATGGAGATACGGTCAGGGTAAGTGACGTCAGATACGTACGGACAACTAATTTACTTGATGATTCTTCGGACGAGGTCCAGGTGGTGTTATGCACGCCACCCATCTTGTACAGAGGTGATGCTGCAGTCCGTGACCAGCGGGGTGGCTAACAGCGAGTTATCCCCACCTCGTACGTAGCCGGTTACAGCAGGTTTATCTGGCACTTTCACTACGTATGCTTCCAGTAAGTTTTTTAAAGGTCGTTGGTAATTTGAAATTCATTATTATTTTATCATTTATTCTTGGTGCCCCAAAAAGAGGATTTTAGTGACTAACGAGAGCTATAGAATTGACATTGGTCTTTCTCTTTTCAATTTTTTGAACCCGAGACGAAGCCTACAGAACCAGTCCAGGCGCTTCAGTTAAATCAAGACACCAGCCGCCACCAACGAAAAGAATCTGATGTAGATGCATAATCTTTGCCGTCATTCTTGACCGCCGTGTGAGTCAGTTGTTGTTCAAAGAATTGAAAATGTGCTCAAAAGGACTTACTCGGCAAGAAGCAGATGAGTGACTTTCAAAACGAATGCTTTTTCGTGCTTCAAATTCAAAGCCATCGCTACAGCAGAGCTCATTTTATTTCTCCTAGTGATTATCGCTCTATTTATTTAAGACTCATTTCCATGCTGGGCATTGCTCTGTGAAATTAGGCTTCAAGAAAATGGTAACTTTTTCCCAATAACTGTGACATGTGTAGGCATGATACGGGAGGTAGTGACCAGCTGGAATATTGCGGCGTGGTGCAACTGCTCATTGCTAGCTAGGAGGTTTGATAGGAGGAGGGAGCACAGCCACGTTTTGCTATACTGGCCAAGGAAGTTCTTTGTTCTCCGATGGCTGCTCCCTTTCCACCAATCACAAGCTTTTCCATCACTTCCCACCAATAAGAGGCTACCAGCCGTTTTTGCAGCCAATCATCGGGTCAGCCTTACCGGAAAAAGCAACTTGAGATCTTTGTCACAGCCGTTGCTACCCCCTTCTTATTCAAATTCCTTGGATGCTAGGATGCTAAAAAATTAAGGAAGCACTGCTTTTCTTAATGAATTGAAAAATACAAGTTGAACTGTTATTGTTATGACTCCTTTGCGTGGCCAGCCAAAACTGATGCCTGGAATATTACAATGACCCATTTCTATTGCTCATGCTTGTGGTTGAGCCTCTGCTGTAGAGAATACTTTTCCCTGCCTATTGGGCTCTGACTTTGAATATCAGAAAAGGTGAGCATTAATAACTTGACTCCGACAAACCATTTTTCACCTCATTCCATTACGGTTAAAAGTTGCCTCGAAAATAACGAGTTTTTGACACGACAAGAAATTGACGATATGCTTTAGCCTGTGTATCAAGCAGCCGTATCCTAAGTACAAAAACGCATGTACCAACTGATATGTTCTATGTCTTAAATACGAGGGCATGGGAATAGATAAATACAGAGCAATACATGAGTAAATAGTGGCTAATAGTATAAGCGGACTAACTTCGTCAAATATTACTTTAAATTCTTTCCTGAAACTTACGAGGTTACGATAGTTATCACTTTAGTGCTCTATTCCATGCACTACGTATATCACAATAGCATTATTAATTAATATTAATACAACAAGAGAGAAGTTATTTCTTTTACTACAAGTTTGGCGATTGTTACACGCGAAAGTTTTCATCAAATGTTCTAACATTTTTGTTGAATCGCAAAACGTTCAAGTCTACGGTGTATGTGACGAACATTCACTAAGCCCTAGCATTATAGTCTGACCATTTTATCAAGGCAGTTCAGTCGTGGTCAAATTTCTCTATAGCGGTGACCATTCTATGGGTATTTCTGAAATTTCTCTATATACAGGTAGTGGGCGGGGTTAAGATAGGGGCCGAATAAAATCTCAAAAATGCCCATAGAATTGGCAAAGCTATAGAGGAATTTGACCACCACCGAACTACCTTGATAAAATGGTCAGACGATAGTTTTCATCACATAAGCAGGTAGTCCTGGAAATAAGCCATGAATTGCTCATAAAAATGAAGACAGTTCTATTGGATGAAGGTTTGAAGACATTCTACCAGATTCAGTGATAGTAATTTAATAGGTAAAGAGTAAAGAAAGACACTTTAAATTAAACATTACACAAGCGGCTGATCACCGATGATATTTAATTCTATAAAAAGTAAACAAAAAACTTTAAAACAATTTTTGTTAGTAAATCCGGAACGAAGATAATTTGCTAAATATGCGCTTTGAGTCTTGCTGTTATTGAAATAAGTAGAATGTGCACACTGTGTCATTCCAAGTGTAATCAGTAATGTTGTCCGAATGTTATTCAAGAGAAGACATATCGAACATCTGGACATAAAACTTCTCACGACACAATAATAGCGGGAGTTGTTAATCTATGCTAACTGCTACGCCGACAACATCTAGGGTAACATTAACTCTAAAAAATTAAAAAATAAGATAGCTCCAATAATAAAATAATCGGAAGTTCTTATTTAATTCTGGTCTACCTCAGTAACTTAACATGCTAACTTTCCTAACGAGGTTCACTTCTACCATTTCTTCGCAAGATAAAATCTCATTCATTTGCTATTCAATGTAAAGGCGCTCGTAAGTGGAGCAATTTTGCTAAGTTAGAACTGACTGCCATCATTGGGGAGGCAGCTGAAGAATTTCCATTAGAAATGATTATTTTCTCATGGAAATGAACTGCAGTAAAGGCGGGGAATAGCATTAAATTTCGAAAATTAAATCTCTTTATGGAAATATTATAATTTTGCCTCATTTCTGGGAATTTCATTATGGCAACTTTCTCATTACCGATGGACATTAATTCACCTCAGCCGCCTGTATTTGTAGTGTTTTGACAGTTAATACAGATTTGGTGCGGTATAGATAAATGGCTCATTGGTTCTACACTTGTGAACACATAACCATTATTGTTTCGCTTTTGAACATTTTGCAAATGCTTCATGTCTTAACGTTTTAATTATTACTGAGTAGTTTGCTGAGTTTCCATTTCTGTTCATCTGAACAATATACTTAGTTCTGGTATTTTTATAGTAAATTTGTTGAATCGTCATTTTGAAAGCTGAGGTAATGACAATCATGCACTTTATACGCCTTTTTTTTGCAATGAAGTGTGGCGTTTTTGTGCGTAGTATTTATAGAATATTTGACTCTGATTTATAAAAGAATGACACGTTCTTTCAAATCTGAACATCCTCACAATGACTCACTTTGTTCCTAAACAACATATTTTTATCGGAGCTCTATTTGATCAAAGAATTGGTGTTTTATTATTAGACATTCTGTAATATCTATTGGTCATTAGTTTTCGAATTTTTGGCTAGCTAGAATTCCGAAGTTACATTAGTATTTCAGTCCGAAGCATTTGATTAGCATTGAATGTGAGTAGGTATTACTAGCAATTAATTTCAGATTGCTTTAATAAAGCTAATTGATTTCTTAGGGAACTTTTGTCGGTGCGTCGCTTATTAACATTATAATGTTTGTGAGTCTTCTGATTATTTGCCACAGCTCGTTGTGTTGAAATTCCTGAACATTTATTTAATTGTACGTTTCATACTTCTTTGTTGTACAGGTCACAATGGTCGGTGCCTCATCGGTCCCTAGTGGAGTACATGTTCTGGACGGGCCGGTCCTCTGCACTGCGGCGCTGGCACTTCTACTTCACCACCACAGTCATCCCTGACGAGATGTTCTCTGCCACCGTGGTGCACCACTCGCCTTACAGGTAGGTGCTACTCACCGAATAGTCAGGTAGTACTCACCATATAGTGAGGTACCAAATGTAGTGACGTCACCAAGGGAGGCCAGCAGTGACGTCACCAAGGGCATGCCAGTAGTGACGTCACTAAGAGAGCTCAACAACAGCCAGGACTAGCCCCGCCCTACCAATTAGGTCCAGGGTCGCCTCAGTGACTCCCCATTTCACGCCTGCCAGTTTTATGAAGAGAAGAAAAAGGCGGCGATCCAGTAAAAGTTTCTCGTCAAATATTTCTTCTCTCGTTAGGCGAGCGTTCAAAAAGTGATATCTGTCCTGGGAAAAACTCTTCGAACAAGATCTCAATTTTGAAGACAAGTCGCTGGCCTGCAGCGACATCAAAAGTTTGCAGCTTTGATGAGAGGCAGAAGGCAGTAGGGTGCGTATTAGCAGGGATTTTTTTTTTATGCAGCGTCAGCTGGTGGAATTAATTCAGCGATATCGATTCTGGGAGATGAAAGACAGGCAGCTGGTGCTGCATGCAAAAGTCACCAGCCTGCAGCCGAAAATCGGAAACGTGCTCAAAAATTAGTGCTGCGCCTCTCAAGGACATAGTATTAATATAACATACCGTAAGTTATTGTTGTCATTGTTTCAAGTAGTACAGATCTAAAAGTTTCTTTCTGTTTCATAAAACTTGCATTTTTTTCACCGACACATGTTTCAACAAAAATATGTCCATTAGGTATGTATGCGTCTAGCAGGATTTTTGTAGATGTGTGGTAGTGACTACAGGAAAACGTGCGATAAAAACTAAAATAAAAAAAAATATCGCTTAGATACGAGTAAAAAAAATAAATAAAATGAAATACAGTTGATAGTCTTATTTGTATGTCTTTATGTCAATGCAACGACAGATTGCGAAGAATTTAGTGCGCGCTTGGAGGAGGAGTCAGTGGGAACTATGAGTGTACCCTTGCCACACTTTCAGGCGCCTTGGATGCTAGTTAATTTAATCAGATTGCTTTAACTTCTCCGGCACTTAAATGTCATCAGTTGAATTTCACTTTGGATGGAGGGTTTGGCATTAATCTCCAACCGATTATACACGAGATGATCAAGAATCCAATCCTGATGAGAAGAATTATTTTGCTGTATTTATCGGAGATTTGAAGAGAATGGGCAGGGAGAGTATAGGGAGCATGCATGCTACATGTATTAAAAACCTTCGACACCTTTATTGTTCTCTATTAGAAGAATTTCATAGCTACGCATATAATAAATGTAACTAGAGAGACACTCTGAGAGTGCCACCTCCGCTAAGCAGGGCAATGGTTACAGAAAATTGCAATTGTCTCTGAAACAAATACCTCATCTTTATTATCGCCAAAACATGGAATATTTGCCTTATAGCATTATTAACAGTTGCTCTAACTTTCCTGATGATCGGCCCGTCCGTAACCTGTTGAGTTATATTCTGACAAAAGACTAATAATAATATATTGTCAAACGCACGAACCGATGAACCGATCATCACCGAAATTTGGTCATTTGTGCCGTGTAACATTTCTGACAATTCAGGCCACTTTTATCCAGATTCGTTCCTAAGTTTATGGGTTATGTTTCTGAGAAACATAAAAACAAACATAGAGAAAAAAGGACTGACAGAACATCACAAGAATTCTGTCAGTAGCCTCTCGTAAATATTTATCAATTCCTGCCAATTTCAGGACGATCCGTTCATAATTATTTGAGTTATGTTTCCAAGAAAAAATAGGCAGACAAAAAAACATACGATTGAATGAATCTTTACCAATAGTTAATCAGCTGCCTCTCCTAACATACCTAACATTGTTTTTAGGTTTTATGGAAGTCCGGCTTTAACTGTTTGAGTTATTTTGGTGACAACTTAACAGTCATTCAGGCGAACCAACACACAAACAAACAAACAAACCTACGCACAAACAAACAGATAAAGGTAATTAACTCCACCAATGAGGTTATGTTTTTGTTTTCGAGTTCGTCTGTCTGTTTATTTATTTTTCTGTACAAAAATTAACTGAAGAAGATATGGAAGGATCTTTACGAAATATACAGGGTTTGTTAGACGTGTTAGTAGTAACAGATGACCACGCATTTGGTGAAGAACCGTTTGTTTGTTTATCTACCTCATTTTCCTTAGTAGCATTACTCAAAAAGTTATGAATAAATTTTTATGAAATCTACATGAGTTGTTAGATATGTTACGAAGAGTAAATGACCAATTTTATGTGATGATCTATTGTTTCGTTTATTGCTTGTATCTGTTATTGATTTGATTTTTGTTAGCAAATTAACTCAAATTTTATAGACAAATTTTTATGAAATTTAAAGAAATTCTTAGAAACGTTAAATGATCTATATGATCAAATTTTGCTGATGATCGTTTGTGTATTTGACTAATGGTTGTCAGAATGTTTGCTAGCATTATAAATCTAAAAATTACTAACGGATCTTCAAGAAAATTACAGAAGCTATTATTACGGTCAATGGGCACAAGTGATTACATTTTGGTGCTAATACAAAGGAAATCATTATTTTCGAACCAATTTAAATTTCTCGGTACCATTGCCTTACAATGGGGAGTTATACGCACTCTCAGCGTGATCTAGCGTACGATATAAAATGGAGAATGAGCTCACTAAAAGTTACATTATTACCTACGCCAAGGAGGTTATATTTTCTTATTGTTTGTCTGTTTGTTTGTCTGTCACCAAGATAACTCATAAAGTTCTGAAGCGATTTGGACGAATTGTTAGGTATGTTAGGAGGAACAGATGATTAACTTTTGGTGAAGATATGTCCATCCGTTTGTTTGTTTGTCTGGCTCATTTTTCTTACTGTCATAACTCAAAAAGCTATGAAATTAACGTGAGTTGTTAGGTATATAACAAAAAGTAAATGACCAAAGTTTGGTAATGATCCGTTCGTTCGTTCATTTGTCATGTTTTTAATTTTATGCTTGTTAGCACAATAACTCAAAAACTAATCAATGGATTTTTATGAAATTTATAGGGGTTGTTAGTAATGTTGAATGAAATATATGATCAAATTTTGGTGCAGATCGGTTTGTTTGTATGTTCGACTCATGTTTGTCATATCGTTTGTTAGCAGTATAACTCAAAAAGTTATGAACGGATCTTCAAGAAAATTGCACGAGCTGTTATTACTATCAAAGACACAAATGATTAAATTTTGGAGTTTATGCAAAGTAAATTATGGTTCCCGAGCCAATTTGAATTTTTTGCTACCGTTGCCTCGCTTGGCTGAGGTATGCGCTCTCAGAGTGCTCTAGTTATTGTCATGTAGAGGACGTAATAAAATTCTGGGCGAGTATAGGAGAGGCGTAAGGAACATGTTGGGGACGAGGAGGGAACATGTAGCAAGTGTGTAGGGGGCATGTGCGAGTCATATGTAGATTGGTATCTTTGTGCCGGTGCTCCAAAAATAACTTGTATACCTAAATGTTGACAGTAACTGTTTGAACAATAACTGCTTGTATTTAAGACCCATCTTTACAAATGATTTAAAAGCTGGAACTGCTGCATCTAGTCCATTTCGCACAGCTGACTACTGTAAGTAGCCCATGAAAGTCTGACCATTTACCAAGGCTGTTCGGTTGTGATGAGATTTCTTTACTGCGGGGCCAATTCTATGGGTATTTCTGAGATTTCTCTACATACAGGATGTGGGCGGGGCTAAGATATGGGCCGAACAAAATCTCAGAAATACCCATAGACTTGGCAAAGCTATAGAGGAATCTGACAACGACCGAACTGCCTTGATAAAATGGTCAGACTATATTTGTTCCTGCCTTTCTGACGTGAGATTATTTTTTTTTTCACACAGCTCTTTTTACCGGTAACTGCAAATAACGCATAAAGAGTTCCTGTGCTTCAGCTATTGGATATTTAGAATTACTTGTGCAGAAACACAACGCTAAGTGTCGGCCTGCACTGGTTCAAGCAATTCCAGCAGAGGACAGCGCTGCATCTCTGCCGACACACGGAAGATGCCGACTTTTGTGGTCAGGTGAGTTCCGCTTCACCTGGTTATCACCTGCGAACGAAGTGAGAGATAGATAATATTTTTTTCCTGTATTTGTCACTTTTTGTGTTTGAAAAATGTATTTGTATTTACGTCCTACCACTCAATAACTGTCAGAAGGAATAGGGCTATCATCGCATTCTCATTCAGGCAGTTAGGTTGGTTGGTAAAGTGACAACGGCTCGGCATCGAGCCAAAGAGGGCCCCGGGTTCGATTCCTGGATGGCACTCTACGAATTTACACTGCGAGGAGCACTCCAGCACCGAGAGGCTAGCTGAAGAATGGCGAGGGATCCCATATTGACTCTCAACACTGACTGCTTCTCCTGCTCTTCACACTACCAGTTCTTCAAAAGTCTAGAATTAAGGCTAAAGAAAATGACGTTAAGTATATCCACCGTACCATTGTATACGAGATAATAAATGATGTTTGTTTGTTTTGCCCTAGATGTGCAAAATGTCAAAGCAGCCAACTCAGCACTTTCAGTCCTCACTATCGCGGGTAGTGGTCTTTCGCGACGAAGCGTCTTAGTTGTTGGATAAGTGTATTCCCATTCCAATAGAACAGTGATCTAGATACCAATCAAGTATAGATAAGAGTGTTCTTAAAATAATGCCTGCTATTAATGGTGACATCGCTATCAACCTGTTTAATTCGCACATGCGGACGGTATGTGACGGTATCACTGTCTTTTTCTGGGGTTAGTAAGGCAATTATGAACTGTCGGACTGTAAGCTATGCTGTGCATTTTCAGCACGATATAAATTCAAGACGCTGTCTTTAGTGCATAAGCTAGTAAGATGTGTGTAAATTTTATTAAAAAAAAAAAAACGGTGACAGAAAGAATGCTTATTGTTGGGTAAATTTTGGCGATAGTTCGATAAGCTCATTATATATAATTTTTTTTTTTTTTTGCATTGGATGCGTAAATGTCTAACGGAGGTGGTGCTTAATTTTACAGTATGGCTTTAACTAATGGTGACAGGAAGCAATCTTAAAAATTACGCAATATTTATGAATTTCATTACAGGGTAAAAAAGTACTGCTGGACACAACGGCATTACCTTTGTAACAAACCATATTACAGAGTTTTATTTGTACTCGTAAATTTAACAAGTTTTTCTGGCATTGTATCGTGCATGCTTTTTCTTCCGACAGCCCAAGGAAGCAAAGAGTGTAACGGGAGGACTCAATGGGACTAATATGAAACTTCGCTAACCGCATGTAGATGCAAATGACGTCACATCGACAAGGCAAAGTATCTGAGGGTCGGTCCTTTTAATCCTAATAAAAGTTATAAACAGCGTTACATTCTTGACGCAAGAGAATCTATGAAAACAGTTACTGCTTAATCTTGATGTACTTGCCGACAACATATTTACCGTGTTTTGTGTACGCGTGCAGCTGAAGTAGCTGGTCAGTCAGGAGCGAGAGATTGAATGAATTAGGTCGAAAAATATGGTGATATGTTTAAATATGCTTTGTGAAGAGCACTGTGAACTGAATGTGAAGTGTAGATAAGGCTTCACTTCAAAGAAAAAGTTACATCAGCGGCCCAGATCTTGCCACTAGTACGTGCTATGATATTTCTTCCAGCCTCCACTGCAACTTTCTGTTGATAATTGCTTATTGCTCAATTATTATATATTCTCGTCATTTATTTATGTGCTTACGAGATGAAATTTGCAATTTAAGACAATTTTTTCTTGTGAAATAAATTAAAATTATCATGGGCCGCTCAGCTGTAGCTTTGTCGAGGTGACATCATTGATGACGTCACTTTTTGATGCTAATTTCTAGTGAGTTCAAGGATATTGAAAGGATGAGGGAGCTCTGCCTCTCATTCACAGATTTGCCAGCGAGTCAACAAGCTGTGAGACGCGTTCATGAATCTCATTGGTGAAAGTGATAAGTGGCAGTGAGTTTCACGGGGAGCAGATAAACCGAGTTACTGATTTGCGATTGGCGCATAGGCGACTGGCTGCAGCCATAAGAGACTATTTACTGATTTGCGATTGGTTCATACGCGACTGGCTGCAGCCATAAGAGACTCTTGAGTTTCAGGGGTGGGGGTCCTGGCTCCCTCCTCTCCATAGAAGCTCTTTGGGTGGGACCTCCCGTTACACTCTTTGCTTCCTGGACAGATTTATGCAAAATCTAATGTTTTTTTATGATTTTTGATACTTGAAAATGTAGAAACTGTAGCGGTTGTCTATATCATTGCTACGACACCATGCAGATTTATTTTTTTCAATAATACTATATTTTAAACGAACATATATACTAGAGGTTGATGATTATCGGCAGAACGAAAAATAATGCCATTCATAATTTAACTTTTCTTCTCATCGAACTGCAAGTTTTTTTGTAAATCATTGGTAATTGTCAGATAATTTAGGACATTCGCTTTACGGGTGTTCTATGCTGACGGCCAGGGCCCTAGCACCATCGACATGTCGGACTGGCAGAAGCTTCAAGACACGTCTCACCGACATTTCTTTGCGAGAAAATTCACAACTTCATCGCTGTCGGACGCAGCTCGGCAGCGTGCAGCGTGGCACCAGCGCAGTGGGTACTACGAGGCGCTGTTGCCACATCTCAGTTTGCTGGTCATCAGGGAAATGGTCAGACTGTCACTGCAGAAAATTGCTGACGAAGGAAAGTTGCCGGAGACTTTCGAGTGGGACGGCGCTGCCAAGTACAAACTGCGGGTGAGAGGACTATAGGAAGCTGCTTGGGTGATCAGGTGGGAGTTCTGCATATCTGTTGCGACCTACTAAGTAAAGCGAAAGCGGGGGTTGTATTGGCCACAGCGTAGGTACGTGTGTGTATCTGTGCGCTGTCTTTTCCTAACTTAGTATCTAATCGTTTATTATTCTGAGAGGTTTTGCTGTGCTACGGGCTGTGGTATATTGAGCCTACTCTGCTGTATAGCGGATTAACTTGTTAACCGACAGAAACGAGCATACACGCTTGTTGTTCATTGAGCCTGTTTAGGAATTAGCCGTCCAACATATATGTTAGGAAAATGGTGCTTTCGTAATACCTACATTTAAAATATTGGGTTGGACAAAAAAACCGTTCACTTTTTACGCCCGCCAAGGATATTGTGTTTTTGTCCAGTTTGTCTGCCTATTAGTTTGTATGTCATCAAGATAATTCATCTTGTTATGAGCGGATCTCTACAAAGTCTAAATAAATTGTTAGGTATATTGGGAGGAGCAGTTGATTAACGGTTTGTGAAAATCAGTTTGTTTGTTTGTTTATACTTTTGTTTGTGTACTTTGTTTGTCCGCCTCTTGTCTCATTGTGCCATAATTCAAAACGTTATGGACAGAATTTTATGAAATTTGCTCGAGTTGTTAGCTGTATCACGAAGAATAAATGACCAAATTTTTGTGATGATGTGTTTGCCGTTTGCTTGTCTTTATGTTTGATTTCATGATTGTCAGCAATATAACTAAACAAATTATAATTGGATCTTTAGGAAATTTGTAGGAATTGTTAGAATGGTTAAAAGACATAAATGATTAAAGTTTGGTGATGATCGGTTCGTCTGTTTGTGTTTGCCAGCAAATGCAACCAAACTTTAAAAAAGGTATGAACAGCTCTTCATGAAATTTGTAGGAATTATTAGAAATGTTGAAAGACACATATGAGCAAACTTTGGTGCTGATAAACGGAAACTGTAGTTTAGAACCAATTTGAATTTTTTGTTGATGTTGCTTTCCTTGGCGGTCGCATGAGCTCTCAGACTGCTCTAGTTTCAGGTTGACATTAATTTCCCAATATTTATTTATTTATTATATATTTCACATGTTGTGAATATCTCCGACTTGCCTGGTTGTCAGACTACGGTTCTGTTTGACTACTGATTTCGGGGGATCGATATCAACCCCTTTTGTCCAGCCAGAGCGAGGTGCAGCTCTTAGGGAAAAATTCACCCATCAAAATCCAGTACGTAAATTATTTCTGGCGCCCGTTCTGAAACAGCATTCTCTCGATGCATATTACATGTGTTTCGACAAGTTTCGGTTGCTTTCTTTACTGTAGTAAAATAAAATAGACGATACCAATACCGGCACTGTGCTGCCTGGTCCTCCATTTCAGGGGCTCAAATGAGTAGTGTATAAGGCGATGAGATACCCGTTTTTGAGGGTAGGTCCCCCTCGCGCCGCCGGGTCATCGCGCCACCCCTTCCGGTTCCCAGGCTCCGCCCACTCCGGTTTGCGCCCCCCCCCCTGACCCCCGCTAAACCGGTAGTGCATTGGCCGTTATAAACCGGAAGCTCACGCGCGAGGGGAGCCGCGAGGGTAGGTTACCCTCAAAAACGGGTATCTCATCGCCTTATACACTACTCAAATGCAAGCCAAAATGTTAGATCCTCCCCTATGGAAGGCTTTTGACACACTGATGTAAACCACAGCTCATTATGTTAAGGAGGGTAGTTGTGTCAGATTTGAGTGTTTGCAACAAGCGCTTGAAATTTTCAGAATTGTGACGTCACAATTTCGTCACGCCACTGTTGCAGCGAAGAATTTTTGGTATTTTCACAGTGGTGTGACGAAATTTTGACGTCACAATTCTGAAGATTTCCAGGGCGTAGCGCATACACTCAGATCTGGCATAACTACTGTAGTAAGTAAACTGTGATGTAAACATAGGCGATGTACCGACTACAGTTTCCAACGAAAAAGTATTTAAGGACGATGATTAGAAGAATGGACAGGTGACGCAACAAATAAACTACTAGGGAAATTAGAAAGTAATTAACAATAAATTAATAAGAGTGGCTAGAAATGAGGTCCTTTTCCAAAGTCGTGATTGATAAGGGAGATTTTTTCGTCAATGATGATACAAATTATCTGTACTATTTTTTTTACGAGAAACAGGCGTTTCATTTGGTTCGTTTAAGATTCATATAAGATGTTTCGTTACAAATTTGACTTGCTTTCAATATAGTGTGCATCTTGTAAGCGCTTACAATTTTGATAATTAACAGAACTTAAGAAACTTTGAATCAGCACTAACTTTAACCAACCATATCGACACTTTTTCCAAAGATCTAAAAACATGCTTTATTCATCATTTATTTTACTTTGTGCAATTCGTGATCGGTAAATAAAATAAAGAAAAAAGAACAAAAAACAGACTATATAAAATGCGACGTATCGGCCAGCGACGGTGACCATCTTCAGGCAAGTAAAAATTTGAAGAATACAAAACTCGTTATAGGTGCGCAATTTAAATAGTAGCACGAAATTAAGTAGCAAATGACTTAACGAAAGTCGTCACTAGTTTGCTGTTTGGGATGTGAACGGGGCTGAAGCCGAAGGAGAACTGTTCGTTCATCGTGCAGCAGACTCTTTTATATCGGCACGGATGGGGCGGAGCACCGTTAGTTATCATATTCATTATTTTATTATATTCAGAAGTTTAAGTTTCCGTTTCCACAACAAAGGCAGTATCACAGACGAAGAATGAAGGGACATATAGTATGACGATAGACACGTGGAACCCATGTACGAGGGTGTTTCCACACAGGATCAATGCGCATGTGAGCAACAAGCCGGGAAAGAAGAGGAAGAACAGATGGAAGAAAGATCAGTAAGAGTTAGAAGATGGGAAGGAAGCAAAGTGGGCACGAAAGACAGACGTAACGAAGGCCTAGCTAATGACTAAGGTAACCTACAGGGTCCTCCTGGGCACTGCTCCCCATAACAGAGAATGGGCGAACCTAAGATAACCTAACCCTATGGCTTATGACCCATCCTCTGCCCCCTGAGGGGAGGGAGCACCGTTAGTTGAAGAGATTCAAGAAATAGAGAGTTCGTTATATTTGAAGCTGATTGGTGGCAATTGCTGTCTGCTCGCTAGAGCTACGGTTATCTTCAGTGATGTGCGGTGCTGACATGAAAATTATACGCGACATGAAGAAGTCAATGTTGTTATTGGGGGCGGTTCTTTTTGGTGTTCGTCACGGAAATGCTTGTAGATGCTGGTGGTCGCGTATCCGTGCTGCTTTTACCTTTTCTCCAGCGTAGGCGGCGTGGCCCCCAGAAGTGGCGTTACCTCCCGCTGTGCGCTCCCTTGAGCACATCCTTCTGTTACCACACAAATAGAGAGAGTGTTCGCTTTGTAAGCTCAGCGATTCCCTTCCTAACATTAAAATTTTGTTGCGTTAGGCGCTAGTGTATCTCCGTCGTTGTAAACCTAGGAGTACACTCTGCCATCGTCCCATGCTCTTGAGGGACATATCTATTGTGACTATCTACGTCTGATCGTTACCAAGTATATTTATATCGTGATACCTCGCATTACTATCCTCACTCAGCAAAGAATTCCCTCTTTAGAACCTAAGAACAGAAAACCGTGCCAGGTTACCATATCACCCGCGCGTTGAAATATAGAATGCTACCCGACGTGTGAGTAGAGACCGTATCCTATAGCGCATGTATATAAATTGGTGGCCTTGTAAAGAGGTGACCGTATGCAGTATCGGCCCAGTTCACATCCTAAATAGGAAACTATAGTCAAACCAGCGTAAGAAGTCCGATGGTGGGGTTTAATACGCAAAGCAACTTTGCCAAATCTCACTTAAGCGCGTGGTATAATTTCTCTCATTCGAATAATGAAAGTGCATTAGTTAATAGATTAGATGTGGCACTGCTGCGTTCAATTCAGCCCCGCCCCTAAAGGACTACTTACGCTGGTTTGACTATAGTGAACTTGTGACGATTTTCACTGAGTCATTTGTTACCTATTGCATATTACTGTTTGAATTGCCTACTTATATCGAGATTTGCTTTTTTCAGATTTCAGTTTGCCTGGAGACTGTCACCGTTGCTGACCGACACGTAGCATTTTATATAGCTTGTTTTCTTTTCTTTTCATTCACGTTTTGTACGAAGTAAAATAAGTGGTCAGTAAACGTGGTTTTACATCATTGGAAAAAGTTTCAAAAAGTTTTGTTAAAATTAAGAAACGAGTGTGGGAACCTTGTTCTATTGAATTAAAACTATTTTGGAAAAATGAGACGAAAGCGCTTGTGCTTAATTGGGTAATGGTCATCGTTCTCAGCTGGTTATCGCTGAGTCTGCTTTTCTTGA
>LQNS02001155.1:5116268-5151253 GCA_001587735.2 Parhyale hawaiensis
GAAAGTTGCCGGAGACTTTCGAGTGGGACGGCGCTGCCAAGTACAAACTGCGGGTGAGAGGACTATAGGAAGCTGCTTGGGTGATCAGGTGGGAGTTCTGCATATCTGTTGCGACCTACTAAGTAAAGCGAAAGCGGGGGCTGTATTGGCCACAGCGTAGGTGTGTGTATCTGCGCGCTGTATTTTCGGAACTTAGTATTTGATCGTTCATTATTCTGAGAGGTTTTGCTGTGCTACGGGCTGTGGTATATTGTGCCTACTATGCTGTATAGCGGATTAACTTGTTAACCGACAGAAACGAGCATACACGCTTGTTGTTCATTGAACCTGTTTAGGAATTAGCCGTCCAACGTATATGTTGGGAAAATGGTGCTTTGGTAATACATTTAAAATATTGGGTTGACCATAAAATCCGTTCACTTCTTACCCCCGCCAAGGATATTGTGTTTTTGTCTAGTTTGTCTGCCTATTAGTTTGTCTGTCATCAAGATAATTCATATTGTTATGAGCGGATCTTTACAAAGTTTAAATAAATTGTTAGGTATATTGGGAGGAGCAGTTGATTAACGGTTTGTGAAAATCACTTTGCTTGTTTATACTTTTGTTGGTGTCTTTGTTTGTCCGCCTCTTGTCTCATTGTGCCATAACTCAAAACGTTATGGACAGAATTTTATGAAATTTGCTCGAGTTGTTAGCTGTATCACGAAGAATAAATGACCAAATTTTTGTGATGATGTGTTTGCCGTTTGCTTGTCTTTATGTTTGATGTCATGATTGTCAGCAATATAACTAAAAAAATTATAATTGGATCTTTGGGAAATTTGTAGGAATTCTTAGAATGGGTAACAGACATAAATGATTAAAGTTTGATGATGATCGGTTCGTCTGTTTGTGTTTGCCAGCAAAATGCAACCTAACTTTAAAAAAAGGTATGAACAGATCTTCATGAAATTTGTAGGAATTATTAGAAATGTTGAAAGACACATATGAGCAAACTTTGGTGCTGATAAAGCGGAAATTGTAGCTTAGAACCAATTTGAATTTTTTGTTGACGTTGCTTTCCTTGGCGGCCGCATGAGCTCTCAGACTGCTCCAGTCTCAGGTTGACATTAATTTCCCAATATTTGTTTAGACATGTTGTGAATATCTAGGACCCTGCCTGGTTGTCAGACTACGTTTCTGTTTGACTACTGATTTCGGGTGATAGATATCAACCCCTTTGGTCCAGCCAGAGCGAGGTGCAGCTCTTAGGGAAAAGTTCACCCATCAAAATCCAGTAGGCAAATTATTTCTGGCGCACCCGTTCTGAAACAGCATTCTCTCGATGCATATTACATGTTTTTCGACAATTTTCGGTTGCTTTCTTTACTGTAGTAAAATAAAATAGACGATACCAATACCGGCACTGTGCTGCCTGGTCCTCCATTTCAGGGGCTCAAATGCAAGCCAAAATGTTAGATCCTCCCTCATGGGAGGCTTATGACACACTGATGTAAACCACAGCTCATTATGTTAGAGAGGGAAGTTGTGTCAGATTTGAGTGTTTGCAACAAGCGCTTGAAATTTTCAGGTTTGTGACGTCACAACTGCGTCACGCCACTGTTGCAGCGAGGAATTTTTGGTATTTTCACAGTGGCGTGACGAAATTTTGACGTCACAATTCTGAAGATTTCCAGGGCGTAGCGCATATACTCAGATCTGGCATAAGTACTGTAGTAAGTAAACTGTGATATAAACATAGGCGATGTACCGACTACAGTTTCCAACGAAAAAGTATTTAAGGACGATGATTAGAAGAATGGACAGGTGACGCAACAAGTAAACTACTAGGAAAATTTAAAATGTATTTAACAATATATTAATAAGAGTGGCTAGAAATGAGGTCCTTTTCCAAAGTCGTGATTGATAAGGGAGATTTTTTCGTCAATGATGATACAATTTATCTGTACAATTTTTTTTACGAGAAACAGATGTTTCATTTGGTTCGTTTAAGGTAAGATTCATATAAGATGTTTCGTTACAAATTTGACTTGCTTTCAATATAGTGCGCATCTTGTAAGCGCTTACAATTTTGATAATTAACAAAACTAAAGAAACTTTGAATCAGCACTAACTTTAACCAACCATATCAACACTTTTCCAAAGATCTAAAAACATGTTTTATTCATCATTTATTTTACTTTGTGCAATTCGTGAGTGATAAATAATATGAAGAAAAAAGAACAAAAACAGACTATATAAAATGCGACATATCGGGCAGCAACGGTGACCATCTTCAGGCAAGTAAAAATCTGAAGAATACAAAACTCGTTATAGGTGCGCAATTTAAATAGTAGCACGAAATTAGGTAGCAAATGCCTCAACGAAAGTCGTCATTAGTTTGCTGTTTGGGATGTGAACTGGGCTGAAGCCGAAGAAGAACTGTTCGTTCATCGTGCATCAGACTCTTTTATATCGGCAAGGGTGGGGCGGAGCACCGTTAGTTATCATATTCATTATTTTATTATATTCAGAAGTTTAAGTCTCCGTTTCCACAACAAAGGCAGTATCACAGACGAAGAATGAAGGGACATATAGTGTGACGATAGACACTTGGAACCCATGTACGAGGGTGTTTCCACACAGGATCAATGCGCATATGAGCAACAAGCCGGGAAAGAAGAGGAAGAACAGATGGAAGAAAGATCAGTAGGAGTTAGAAGATGGGAAGGAAGCAAAGTGGGCACGAAAGACAGGCCTAGCTAATATATAAGGTAACCCACAGGGTCCTCCTGGGAGCACTGCTCCCCATAACATAGAATGGGCGAACCTAACCCTATGGCTTATGACCCATCCTCTGCCCCCTGATGGGAGGGAGCACCGTTGGTTGAAGAGATTCAAGAAATTGGAGAATTCGTTATATTTGAAGCTCATTGGTGGCAATTGCTGTCTGCTGGCTAGAGCTGCGGTTATCTTCAGTGATGTGCGGTGCCGCTGAACGTTACCAAGTATATTTATATCGTGATACCTTCGCATTACTATCCTCACTCAGCAAAGAATTCCCTCTTTAGAATCTAAGAACAGAAAACCGTGCCAGGTTACCATACCACCCGCGCGTTGAATTCTACCCGACGTGTGAGTAGCGAGAGACCGTATCCTAGCGCCCGTATATAAATAAATTGGTGGCCTTGTAAAGAGGTGACCGTATGCAGTTTCGGTCCAGTTTACATCCTAAATAGGAAACTAGAGTCAAACCAGCGTAAGAAGTCCGATGGGCGGGGTTTAATACGCAAAGCAACTTTGCCAAATCTCACTTCAGCGCGTGGTATAACTGTCTCATTCGAATACTGAAAATGCTTTAGTTAATAGATTAGATGTGGCACTGCTGCGTTCAATTCAGCCCCGCCCCTAAAGGACTACTTACGCTGGTTTCACTATAGTGAACTAGTGACGATTTTCACTGAGTCGTTTGTTACCTATTTCATGTTACTGTTTGAATTGCCTACTTATATCGAGATTTGCTTTTTTCAGATTTCAGTTTGCCTGGAGACTGTCACCGTTGCTGACCGATACCTAGCATTTTATATAGCTTGTTTTTTTCTTTTTATTCACGTTTTGTACGAAGTAAAATAAGTGGTCAGTAAAATTTGGTTTTACATCATTGGAAAAAGTTTCGAAAAATTTTGTTAAAATTAAGAAACGAGTGTGGGAACCTTGTTCTATTGAATTAAAACTATTTTGGAAAAATGAGACGAAAGCGCTTGTGCTTAATTGGGTAATGGTCATCGTTCTCAGCTGGTTATCGCTGAGTCTGCTTTTCTTGATGTAGCTAAATATCTAATGGAAATGAAAAACTCCACTAGCGAACCAAAAATCCTTTATAGATGCATGGAAGATTCACTCAAGTATCTGGAAAAACGACTGTAGTCGTTAAACCCCTTGAAGGCTTTTGTACTTAGTATTATACATATTAACTAATAATTTCTCAGTTTTACAAGTATTTAATTACATGCTATCAATCTGGAGCGCATTTAATAGAGTGTGTTCACACGTTATTCATATCAACGCGTTCACTCATCCCCTCGTCCGAAAATTTCGTCTCATCGTTGTCAGCACAACTTTGCGTACGCCATAAAAAGTTATTAAAATGATAACCGTCAACTCAGTCTCCAAAAAAAATCACTAGGCAAACTACGGATATGATATCTCTTCAAATTTGGAGCGAACTAAAACTCAGAAAATAGGGCCCTTTTTGCGATTTCTAGGGCACGGGAACACATTCAGGCAAGTGACCGAGTGAACGCGTTGAGATAAATAACTTGTGAATTCGCCTTTAGTTGGTTTTTGCTCATATTTAGATTGAATTCTACAAAGCTGTCGGTCCGCCATATTTCCCGGGAACCTATCGATAATTATTGGAATTATTATATTAAATTCCAAACCATTAAGTCCACTCATATTCTCACTGTAACTCCCCGATATTTCGGAATCCTCTATTTCTGAATTTCGGATATTCCTTAACGTTTTTCACAGTCCGAATTTCGGAATAGGCCTTCCCCCTTGCTGTCCGAAACATAGGGGTTTTACAGTATATCCTTTTATTTGACGTATTATTCTTTTCACATTTCGTGACAGCTGGTGCCACTGCTGGACGTGCCGCACCCCTGCTGCCACCTGGCGTACAAATATGGCTATAAAATGGTGCAGGATTTTGCAGCAATTCTGGACTTTTCGGTGACCGACCACCAACAGGTAAACAGCGTCGTTTATTCTCCTGTTTTCCATTACGAGAAGTGGCGAGCGTTCTGCAAACAGCCTGGGATCATGTTGCCGCACTGCGGTACGAGGGGTACTGAAAACCTCTTAGTTTTTTAGCAAAGCAAATAATAATTGAGATATTCTCATGCTAATTGGAGGTATTACTATTCATAGACTTCAATGGTAGTCTTGCAGTTAAAAGTTATTANAATGCGAATAATAAATCAATGTTGGGAATTAATGATGGAAAAAGCTACCTGAGTTTGTTACAGACTCTGAAGTGATTATTATGAAAGAGAGGCAGCAATCGCCTTAGATTAAGGTCTGTCCACGTACAGTTGAATGAAAAGTAGATAGTGCTGGCACAATTGTAGAGTGAATATATACGATTTTTAAGCCGCCTTAGTAACTGTTATTATTAGCAAAATGCAGTAGGGACTTATCTGCTGCTCGCTCTTTAGCCCTTGATGCTTACTGAGGATCTCCTGAATACCCTTAGCTATTCGCACGCAGAATGGCTTACACCTCTGAGGAACTGCTCATTATATTCAAGAGTTTAAATTTAAAACAGACCAGAGGGTCTAGTCCTTTTTTGCCAACATTATCGAAACTGCAAGGAGAGAGATAATATTGCTCGGCATTTGCTTTTATTTTCTCTTATATAATGTTTGCAGCGAGCAGGGACTCCCTAGTGAGCGTCGCCATGGCTTATTCATTCTCTCGGGTGGTGCACAGTTCTATATTAGAATCCTTGTAATTCGTGCACGCATTAGAGAAGAGTTACGGATTTTACTGCACTGTAATGTCAGAAACCATTAAGCAATTTCGTAATGGATTTACAACTATCCTCGTGTGGACCTGCGTAGCATAGCCATTTTCGTATACACGAGCTGCCTCGGCCCTCAGGTATCCGTGTTTCCGTGTTTATCTGTAGCGCGTATTTACTAAATTTTCATTGTAGGTAAAAAATGCTCTTTTTCCCCACTGTATCCAAGCTTGCGCGCCCATATCACTAAAGCTGCAGCAATTGGAAGCTTCCAAAGGAAACTTTGAGCATAAGTACAAAGCTGCAAAGAAGCTTTTGTCAGTTTGGGTTCAGGAAACAATATCCGCGCATTGCAAGTGGTGTGGCAAATAGGGGCCTGTTTGCCGCCGGCGTTTGTTAGATCTGCTCGCTAGGGCATAGGCAGCCGCTGCTTTGGTGTTGGAAAATATTTCCTTGGAGGTGTAGGCAGAGGGAAAAATATCTGGGGGAAAGAACCAATAGACGTTACGGGTATAGTTGAGGACGAGATTGATACTACTGATGATGTTTGCAGATGTATATTTTTTATCAGCCTGCCATTTCGTTACAGACAGAATCTAAGGTTACAGTTTCAAAAAACTGTCAACTACTGAAGGTGTGTCTAGATATCATCAAAGAAACTTACACTCCCGGTAGCATCAGACCTAGCGTGCTGCACAGTTGTGCTAGAGGGGCCAGGAACGAGCCCCAAGCCTGGTGAGCGATCTTTGTGCTGCGCGGCGCGCTGAGTCAGCAAATTTGCTTTGGTGTGCACTGCTACATGGAGACATGGAGGGAGCGGGTCGTTGAACCTTTCTGCTTCGGCGCCTTAGTTCTTAGCGACCCCTGGTTGGCTGCAGCTGCACTTACTCCTCTGGGACCAATTGGCCTATATCTGCAGCACAAATCAGTGAATGTGAGTCTCCCAGTGGTGGGTGCAATCAAAATTGACTTTACATTTGCTACTGACGGCGTCCCTAGATACCTTTAAACTATGTGTTACTGACGGTATTACTAAATATCTCTGTCAATCAACCCACGTAACTTACCAGAGCGTAGAACAGAAATAATGGCTAACCCTCATGTTTATCGTATCTATAAACCCCGTCGAATTTTTGTATCATCTTCGACAGCGTATTATTCCTTTTTTTAAAAACTCTAACGCCATAGCCAGCGGACAGTGACGTATCATCCGCATTTGCACGAGCGTTGGACACTAGTAACAGAATTAGGGAGTTGTTACTCTGTTGGTACCAGGAATCACCGTGCAGAAAGAGATCTACTTTCCTTTAATTAAGCAAAACAAGTAGTGTTCCTGCTAACGTTCGATGCCACGTGCACACCCAGGGGAGCCGAAAGGTACTTAAATCTGAGTAGTGATTTCCGTAGAGTTTTACCAAACTGAGCACGAATCAGCGTTTAGGCAAACTTGACACCGCAAGGCTTTGCTTCTCTGGGACTTGAGACAGCATCTATAGCTAGAGATGCTAGCTAGCTAAAGCTAGCCTAAAGTTAAATCTTGCTCCATAAAATGGAGGTTTCAGTCGGCTCAACGTAATCGGATTGCTTTTACCCCTTGTAGCGCGATTCGAAGCGGCAAATTCAACGCTGTTTTCTAATACCCCGGACAGTGACTGCGTTAAACATTAACTTCGCCCAATAGTCAAACGCCCTTTAAGTACATTCAATGCTCACAGGAAGTACTTGGTTCAGCATTAAGTAGTGCCCTTTTTTGATATATTTACGTTTATTAGGGACTTTAGGGGATCAATCTTTTGCTATGGAAGATATTTCAAATTTCTTTCATAAATTTACTATCATTACATCTGTGATAGATTTTCTTTCTGAGAAGCGCAGTTGAATAATTAGAATTGCAGCTAAGGACAACTGTAAAAAGCAACTATTTATTCTATCGTCAGCTATTGATTCGCTCCGCAAGGATTGCTATGCAATGAATTTTGAAAACAACAGAAATTAAAACTTGAGAATAATTTATGCCTGAAGATGATTTCGGAGTTAATCGAAAGCTTGGAGTGGCGAAAACTAATGCTCTTTGTCGGTGCTTTCCTTCAAGTTTCACCCAAAAAGTATTAGTTTCAACAACAAAGTACGACATTTCTTTCTCTGAAAATAGCTCACTGTTAGGATAGCCAAACTCTGTCTGTCGCAGGCTGTGGAATTTCGAAAATTTTGCTAGCAAACGCCACTAGAAACGCGTCGAAATCATCGCGACTGTCATTGCTGCCTGATTTTTCTTCGCCGGTAGTTGTGGACACTTCCGCGTCCGAGAATGGGATGCTCCGAAGTGTTCACAGTGTTGCAGAAAAGATGAAAGCCCTAGTCACAAATACTGGCAGGCTATCTCATCTATCTCACTCAATAAAAATGCTTAAGCAGCCAACAAGAGCAGTTCAGATTTGCTTGTGTTAAGCAGACCATCTCTCCCTAGAGCAACGTTAAATTTTCCTTCTCTAAACTACTGATTCCGTTTCGTCGAAATGCGCGACAAGCAGAGTGAGACTTCGATATTTTTTTCCTCAAAAGAGAGCGTTCAGTTCATTCGCAAGCCACGATAAAGTTCTCTTCAGCACGCTTCTGATGCCTTAGTTAACTTTTAATATTGCCACCGATATTTCTTTGGATGCTAGCATTTATGTGAGGGCATCATCAGACAGTCGGTGAAATTAAGGCATCAAGAGTTGATTTGTTCTGATATTTGGGCGAGTACTCTGGCTTAACCTTGTTGAGTCATGTTGCTGGTGTTAACCCTTGACTAATTACAGTCGAAACTTTCGAAAATTTAATCTTGTTTTGTACTAGAAGAATGGAGTTACCAGCTATCTTCAGCGTACTTGCGTTAGCGTTTGAATGTAAAGCATTTATCAACTAGTGGCCACGTCGTCGTAAAATGACGGAAGAAAATTGGTTCTCACTAACCCTCCCATTTCTTCTGTTATCAACTCTTCTCAGCGGAAAACTCAACATTCTTCCTGCAAGCGCCGGACTTAGTTTCCCGGCCTTCACGGCGGCGCTTTTGTAGTCGGTCGTTGCAGTTGTCATTCACAAAATCTGTTCTGCGCTTTCCTTCCTTGTTCTAATTTTTAAACGAATTTCATCTAACACTCTGCTAACCTAACGAGCGTAACCTTATCATAAGGTTGCCTTACCTTACCTAACAGTCGTCGTCAGATTCGTCACCGATAGGGCTGCCTTTCTAAGATGCTCTATAAGCTAGTATATATATATTTCTTGAAATATGCGTAGACACCCAGGTGTATTCATAAGGAAGATTTTATTGAAAGTCTTCTGGGCTTTTTAATTTATTTAACCCCAAGCTTTCGAGCTATTAAGCATAGCCCGTCTTCCCCTGAAGACGGGCTATGCTTAATAGCTCGAAAGCTTGGGGTTAAATAAATAGAAAAGCCCAAAAGACTTTCAATAAAATCTTCCTTATATATATATATATATATATATATATATATATTTATATATATATATATATAAATAATGTAGTCAAGTGACTGATTTACTCCAATGTTTACCTCACTTTCATCCCGCTGCATGCCTTCCATTGTAGAAAAGGCCAGTCAGCTGTTCGCAGCTACATACAGGACATGAAAAATACCAACGCAGTACCTAAGTATATGAGGGAACTTAATATTATTAATATTCGTTTGCAAAATGTCTCAAAACCTAAAGATAATGAATTCTGGGGATGCTAAAAAATGGGGCTTTTATTATTCAGTCGTTTATTGAGATATCCTTTTGCTGAAACTTCGTCATTTTGATAGCCAGGTATACAGATACTAGATTTAGTTCCGTTAGTTTCAAGAACTCGTTTTGGCTACCTATAGGGCGCACAGATCGTGACTGTACGTGACAAAAATTACATTCAGACACAGCACCTGCAATCACCACTAATGTTGCCGTCAGGTCGCAATCATTTAGAATCTCCAACACTAAAGAAGTCAATTTCCTGATTGGCCTGGGAGGTCAGGGGGCAAAATGACCAACTTTTATCGAGACCCGAGCCCCAGTTGCGAAAAAGTGAGCTCCATGATTGAATTTTGAACAGGACGGATCGGGGCGATAGGNCTTTCAAAGAGTCCCGTTATAGGTACGTCGTTGAAGCCATTCAAGTACTTGAATGTTTCTATTAGTTGCCCCCTGAGTCGTCTTTGCTCGAGAGAAATCAGACCCAGTTCTTTCAGGTGACGTTCATACAACTTGTTTCTCAGCTGAGTTATCAGTTTCGTTGCTCTGCGTTGGACTCTTTCCATGTTATCGATATCTTTACAGAGATGTGGCGACCAGAATTGAACAGCAAATTCTAAGTGTGGCCTTAGTTAACTTTTAATATTGCCACCGAAATCTCTTTGGATGCTAGCATTTATGCGAGGGCATAATCAGACAGTCGGTGAAATTAAGGCATCAAGAGTTGATTTGTTCTGATATTTGGACGAGTACTATGGCTTTACCTTGTTGAGTCATGTTGCTGGTGTTAACCCTTGACTAATTACAGTCGAAACTTTCGAAAATTTAATCTTGTTTTGTACCAGAAGAATGGAGTTACCAGCTATCTTCAGCGTACTTACGTTAGCGTTTGAATGTAAAGCATTTATCAACTAGTGGCCACGTCGTCGTAAAATGACGGAAGAAAATTGGATCTCACTAACCCTCCCATTTCTTCTGCTATCAACTCTTCTCAGCGGAAAACTCAACATTCTTCCTGCAAGCGCCGGACTTAGTTTCCCGGCCTTCACGGCGGCGCTTTTGTCGTCGGTCGTTGCAGTTGTCATGGACAGAATCTGTTCTGCGCTTTCCTTCCTTGTCCTAATTTTTAAACATATTTCATCTAACACTCTGCTAACCTAACGAGCGTAACCTTATCATACCTTACCTAACAGTCGTCGTCAGATTCGTCACCGAAAGAGCTGCCTTTCTAAGCTGCGTCTGTAAGCTAGTATATATATATATATAAATAATGTAGTCAAGTGACTGATTTACTCCAATGTTTACCTCACTTTCATCCCGCTGCATGCCTTCCATTGTAGAAAAGGCCAGTCAGCTGTGCGCAGCTGCATACAGGACATGAAAAATACCAACGCAGTACCTAAGTATATGAGCGAATTTTATATTATTAGTATTCGTTTGCAAAATGTATCAAAACCTAAAGATAATGAATTCTGAGGATGCTAAAAAATGGGGCTTTTATTATTCAGTCGTTTATTGAGATATCCTTTTGCTGAACCTACGTCATTTTGATAGCTAGGTATACAGATAGTAGATGTAGTTCCGTTAGTTCCAAGAACTACTTCTGGCTACCTATAGGGCGCACAGATCGTGACTGTACGTGACAAGAATTACATGCAGACACAGCGCCTGCAATCACCACTAATGTTGCCGTCAGGTCGCAATCATTCAGAATCTCCAACACTAAAGAAGTCAATTTCCTGATTGGCCTGGGAGGTCAGGGGGCAAAATGACCAACTTTTATCGAGACCCGAGCCCCAGTTGCGAAAAAGTGAGCTCCATGATTGAATTTTGAACAGGACGGATCGGGGCGATAGGCCGGGCAATCTGGCCACTTCTTTCCGGTTTTGTATCCTGCGGCTCGAATTAATGGGAATTGGAACGGATAGAGGGAGTTAGTTCAAGGTTAGGAACTATGTGCGCCGTGGTTCAGGAGTAAGGTAATATTTTTAAACACAGTATACAACAAGAAATTCTTGAGCATTCTACAAACAATTATCGAATCAAGAGCTAAATAAAAATTCAGATAGTTCCATTATTCGAAAGTAATGGTAGTCATTCGTACCTATCGTATAGATGTGAATGCCGAGTATGAGGGAGGCACAGTATAATTTATTTATTTATATTGGTAAAGGCAGTTGCAATGACATTGTAGAGCGTTTTGTTGTTGCTCTACAGCGGGTATGTCTCAATAAATAAGACAAGACCTGGCTTTGAAATTGGTACATTGGACATATAACTAAATTGGGCCGGTACAGGTTTTGAGCATTATCATTGTATCAAAATATCATAATAAACACCATCGTGTGCTTATAATTTCATATATTTGCATAGTTGAATCATTTGTATCACGCTCTTAACAAAACAGGCGAATAATAGGCCAGGTTGCAGATTTTGTACGGTAATTGTGTTGCATTTTCATGACAAACGATAAGCAAAACGTACACAAGGTTGCAAAAGTGGGATCTTTTCCCTTTAACGAGTGCACTTCTTGCTCAGCTAACGTTGAAATCAAAACACAATAAAGTTATATAGAGCTTCTCTTAGCGCCGTTTTGGAGTTTGATTTTTATAATTTTGTCTATAGATCGAAACTATATTCGCTCTCAGTTCACGACGTACAGATCCAGTAGATCATTGCCGAAGGACAGGCGAAACGACGATTTTTTACGGGTCAGTAGACACAACTATTTTTACCAGCTTGCTTTCTTCTTTCGACGAAACAGTTTACGTTTCAACACAAAACATTTGATATACCTATTGAAGGTATATCATACGAGAGGTAGGACACGCTGCAGAGTATTTGAAAGACTTAAATTCACCAATTCTTTGCTACTTGCTGATATAAGCCCCTTTTTTATTGGAGTCATGTCTTGTGGGGAACGAGTGTGCTGCTTCGAAGAATTGAAAGAGAAAACATTTATCTATTATGACAATTTGAGTTGGCTGCTGTAGCCTATCCTTCAGAAGCACATTAGTAACAAAAATATGTTAAATGAAGACGGGTCTTCCAAAATTCCTCGCTGTAATCTTCGACAGCTCAGGTACTCAAGTCTGAAATAAAGTAATACACTTATTGCATCATTACGGGTTATATTTTGCTATAATAAATTTTCAGTTAGAGTACAACCTTCTTAGCTAGATCAGCACCCTCAACACCGTAAATGTCACTAATTCACCCGACAGCCAGCTCTAACTTTAGTACAAGTTAGGAGCATTTACATTAAAATTCCAATGGTAAGTTGGAGCGATTTATATTGAAATGGAGCCGATTCAGTGCTTCATCTGTATAATCAGTAAACAAATATTATTGTAAATGCATCCTCGTCATTTTTTACTGTCGGGTGCAATAGTGACGTTAGCAAAACTCCCAAAAGCACTTCAGTCGTACTCGATCAACTTCTGGTTCTTCTCTTGAAGTTTCTCCCTCCTCCAAGTACCCCTTCAGTGCCCAACAGCCCCCCTCCCCGCGCTTATGATCAGGTGGCCGCAAGTTTGGTTCGCTGATTGAGAACAAACATAGCTCATAATCTCAGGCCGCGTCAAGTGTTTGGTTCATTTGCTGCAGGCAAACACGGGGGTGTGTGTGCAGAAGTTAGAGGCCATGCGGCGGTGATACCCGGGACACGTTGCTGCGTGTGTATGCAGCTTTGTTCACAGTTGATACACTCAAAACACACAAACAAACTCACTGTGAAAAGCGCTGGCTAGGTCTATTTAGAATTTTTTGATTTGTTTACTTGGGAACGAAGATGTGCTATGGGAATAAGTACCCTGAAATTTTCGGATGAGGTCCAGGTGACGTTATGCGTGCCATCTCACCTGTGTAGAGTCACGGTGCTGGTTTCCTTCTGCTGGGCCGCAGCCTGCGCCTAAGTCACTAAGGTCATGTTTGACTGGGAGCCAAAATTAGGCGTCAGAGGCTCGACTTGTTTGAAACTTCACGCATGTGCGCTGGCTCCAACCCGCTTAATATTACTGAATTTCAGGCATCGACCTTCAATCGGCTACCCTTGAGACTTGAGATGGCGGATGTCATTAAAATAAAGAGAACCCACTGGAGGGTGCCTTCAGAACAAATCGAACTCCCCAACAAGACTCTTTAGAACAGAAGACACCCTCCGCCGAGCTGCTTATTTCATTTGATACTGTGAAGATAAAGATGGAAACTGTTGCTGCCCTGCCGGTGCGATCGCTACAGTTGTGGTCTATAGACAACAAGTAGAAAAATATGCACTTCACGAAGAGGCAGAAACTTAAATCAAATAGCATCATAGCTACAGATTGGTATATCAAGCCCAGTAAAGGAATGAAAAACTGAAGTTCGAAGGTGGAGTCTGCTCTGCGCGGATCATCTCTTGGCGTTCCTTGATCGAAGAGAAAGCACCAAGGAGAATGACTATAAAAAAACGCAAACGGAAGTTAAGTAAAATGACGCATTTGCTACTGCTAATGTACACCGTGTGAAGTATCGGAAGCAATAGGCGATGTACGGAGGACAAGCCTCTCATCTCCAAAGCTGAACAAACAACCCGAAGAAGGACAACTACCTTTTCATTCTGAGTGAGTCTCAGAAAATACAGTGTCTCCAGGCCATTAAAATATCATTCCCTATTAATTTGAGACTCAAATTTCCTTTTAATTTTGCTCTTTAGCAGCAGACGAAGTTTCTTCTCACATATAGTTTGGCTAGGGAGGGAGGGAGGCATCAACCAACCAACAAAACAACCAACCAACAAAACAACAAGTAGCCAATAACAGCGTCTCCATCCGTCGTTCCAAAATCTTGTCCATTAGTTGGTTTTCCAGTCTGAAATGGAGCAAAATAATGGGATATAAATGATACGGTCTATTTAGGGGATAGCAGATGTCACATTGAGCCCGCTGCTCTTCATCGGCTATACATATATAGTCTCTGCACTCTCAGAGCGTCCAGGAGTAAATGCATAACGATATTTTTTGTTCGTGGAATTTCCGCTGGTACCGGTAAATTATTTATGAGTGGTGTTTGGCGCCGTCATTAAATGACGGCGAAAAATAATTCATCCAGCGGAACCTAGTCGCTCTACTTTCTTGTGGTTTCGATCTCAGGAATATCTGTTATCTCTCCTGAGTTTAATTTCTAAATTTCTGCTCAAGTTGCAGGGGATGGAAAAATTGCAGGGAAAGAAACTACAGCCTAGTATATATGCTACCCCATGCAGGTACTTCAGATGCCTTCAAAGCTTAAAGTCCTTGATACTTCAGATGAGGACGGAGTGATCAACCAATCAAGCACAGAAGCAATAAACCACTAAACTGTGTATTACCATATAATGGGTTGAGTTTGAGACAATTTTTACCACCGTTTTTGATATAAATGAATCAGTGTTCCTTGCTAATAAATAGATTCCTGAAGTTATCCTAAATATTTTATATTTTAACTGAGGTATCTACCTCAGTTACTAAAAATGCACTGTAGTTTTCATGAACTAGTTAGAAGACTCACTAGAGATATTCAGTTATGATGCGGCCTACATCATAACAGGGAAATTAAGTAACATGATTGATAAATAATAGAACATACTTGAAACAGCTTAATTTTCATGCTTTAAGATATAAGCCGTCTGCAGATCATATGGATTTAATTGAAATAGATTCCAAGTAATGATAAAATAATAAAGGAACATACTGAAATTAATAACGAAAGTGCGCATGCTCCAGCTATTTTTAAACGCTCTAAAGTGTAATTCTTGCGCGAGCTTCACAGCGTATTCAACGTATGATAAAAAATGTAGAATAACTAGATGTCTAAATAACGTTATTCTGAGCCGGTGTTAAATTCATGACCTGACAACTGCAAGTTCCACGCACAGCATGCTGACATGTCCATCCCTACTACAGCAACTGACATTTGCGTTCAGTTTTACGTGGTAAAATCCCGCTTGAAATCACACAATGCAGAACTTGTCTGTTTGTTGATGTGGCGACTGGCCTCTGCCGCTGGGGACGCACTCAATATTATATGAAGAGCAGCGAGCGGTCTGCTGGTGGCTCCAACACTGCAGAGGCGGACACGCTATTACGGCTTATTTGTGATGCCGTGTAATGGTTGTGAGGAGTTTTTACTATAGCGCACTGAAGCGTGTTGGAAAGCTGCCTGCATGGTGATCGGTGTGGTGGTTGTTGAGTGACGCTGTGTGTCCTCGTCTGTCCAAGTTATATAACGGCATTGGGGATATTTCTTCTACACCATGAAGTGAAGAGGTATTGGGAGATGTGTGGTGGTTGTTACGTGTTTCTGTGTATCTGCGTCCGTCTGTCTAAGTTATATGATTTCATAGGAAATTCTTTTTTCTAGCCCCTGTACAATTAAAGAAGCTGACTGGAAAATGAACAGAGCATTAGTTGTTGCCTAAGTATGTTTTCGTCACCAGGTTACAAAAAAAAAAAAAAATCGAGCTTAACTGCGCGCCCCCAAAAAGGGATAATCACCATAGAAAGGGCCTACTGTCGGTGCGTTCGACTGACCGAAGAAATTATGGCTCTCAGGCTTTACTTATCCAGAACTTCAGACAGACGCGCTGGCTTCGACCCTGCGAGTCAAGTTCCGCGCGTTGACCCTTAATTGATTACCAGGGACACTTCCAAGAACTTAACCATATTTTTAGTATGGGAAATCGATCGACACAACATAATTGGGTTATTTTTCCTAACACCTGCAAAACGATTCATAGTGACAAAACCAAAGTTATAGCAGCTAAAGAAATAACAATAATAATTAGAGTCCGTCCTAACACAGGCTGCACGCTAATGTATGCGTCATCACCAGTTCAGGCAAATGCGGAGACACAGACAGAAACACTCGCTGTACCCAATACAGCCACGCTTGCTGTACAGCGAGCTGCAGTAAGCAAAAAACAAAATTGCACAGCATTTCTTAGAGCCACCGCTGAGTCGACTGACTTACCGCTTGCTTTTCAGCTCACATAATAACTAAAAACCTTCCCCTTATGTCAATACGAGACCTTTGTCTTTAGCGAAATGGAGTCCGTCCTCAGGGACGTCAAAACCAAGCAAAAATTCTGATCGTGCCTGCAGCATTGGGATTGGATGCTGCAGCCAATATTCTTTGCTGTGATTGGCTGCCTGTTTCTGGTTCATATTTTCTTTCCAGGTCATTGCAAATAGTGGGCGAGCTTATGTAATGCATTGACATATTCAGATGATGTTAGCCAGCCAGCGTCGGTCACAGCTTGGAGAATATTTATTTACTAGCGAACCCGGACGTCATATGTGACGGTAAAGAATACGTGATGCTTCTTCTTCGTTGATTATAACTTTATTAAGTAATTTGCTTAGGTAGTGAGCACTGCAGCTGCCAACTTGAAGAAACAAAAGAGATTATCATTCTAGGTCAAAATTATACTGAACAGTAAAAACTTTTCCTTGAGTGACGAGCAGAACATAAATTCTTTGTTAGCGCACAGTCAGGCATTACTCACAATAAAAATTGGATCTCCGTATCCAAGATTAGAAATTTGATCTTCGTATCCAAGATTAGAAATTGGATCTCCGTGTCCAAGATTAGAAATTGGATCTCCGTGTCCAAGATTAGAAATTGGATCTCCGTATCCAAGATTAAAAACTGGATATGAGTATCCAAGATGGGTCGCGAAATCATATAATCGAAATTTCATGCTCACGCGATGAGCTATTTCATGAAAGGAAGACATAAGATCGAAAGAAATAATTGGTGCCCGCCCGCACCGCCTGAGGCGTGTTGTAATCGCAGTTTTTGGTGTTGTACCGGTGACCCGCCGCTCACAATTGGTGTCGTAATCACAACTCGAGAAGAGGTGACAACTGCTGCGATACGGGTTACGACGGTACAGGAAGTCGGTTGCGAAAATCTATTTCAAATGATTGGTAAACAAAAATATCTAAATGAGCAGCGAGTAATGTCCGCAGCCCAGAGTGAGTAAAAAAGTTGACTTAGTTGCAGCTTCCGACGAAAAAGTTGCAATTAGTAGAAAATTTCGTTGATGCTGAGCTTGCACCGCCCATCGATAGATGCCGCTTTTGTAACAGCTTTTTGGGCCACGGTCATCATTTTTGAGATTGCGATAGCCCAAAAGGACTATGATAGCAACACATCTCTGTATACTATGTAGACTATTGCACCCTTTGCTTGAGCGTGAATTCAAAACAGCTGAAGTTTGGATGAGAGAAGAGAGTATGAACCGGGATGCAGGAAAACGCTAAGAAAAGCTCTAGATATTTTCAGTAGTGGATTTTATCATAGGCAAAGCTAAAATTGCATTCATATATGAGATTACAGTACATATGTCATCCTCTGCAACAGGGTGTATTTTGCGCTTATCGGTTTTGCACCGAGCTTTACAGCCTGGTCACAGTCTCCAAGCTGCCCTAATTTTCCCCTATTTTCTTCAAATGTGGCAGGAAATAGATAGATGAATAGATTAAAGTACCACATAACGCGTTTTTATTTATTCTCGCGCTGTACGGTTAGCCACACAACACGATGTAAAACTGTTTTTATAGTCATCCCTGAAATTCATAAATAAACGTGAGTTAAGGGTAAGATAAAGTATTCTGAAAAAGTCTAGTTTGAATGTTTACTTCAAATAGTATTTTATGCGAATTTTAAGGACTTACCGACTGCATGCATTATATATATATATACTTAGAAATATATTCTGCTAAATTTGAAATGGATTAAAGAATGCGCAAATCAGTATCTTCAATTTATCAATTAATGTCAGGTTCTTTATTTGCCACATAAATGATATTTCCTTAAAAATAAACATCGCTTAAGACATCAAGGAGGGACTATTAATTTTACTGAACAATTTGCGCTGTATAATTCGCTCTGTATGAATTCTTCACGCTCAATTTTCTGTTGCATAGTGAGAATATCGTGCTATGTGGTACTTTTCTGTACTACATAATAAAACTGATAAGTACACTATGGTCTTTATTTTAATTGTTTGATACCTAGAAGAGCCCATAACAATTTCTCACACAGAAGTTGGCGTTTCATTATACCCGGTCCCTCTCCCTCCCCTTTACCCGTTTCATGAGCGCGACGAGTGAAAATATATATTTTTCATAATCAGACAGCTAAGCAATGACTGGTGAGGAGGAACTGCTTCAAGTTGACTCCTCGTGTTCTCATGCCCGTATCGTAGATACTAAATTTTTCCTGCCTGTCACTGAAAGTGTACCAAGGGGGGCACACTTTATAGGCTCGCACTCGGCTCGTCACCTGACTATTGGCTCAGGTGTCGTCCAAGTTTCACGGTGAACTTTGGTATAAAAGGTATCGGTAAAGTCAACTTGACCGCATACCTCGACTGGGAAATCTGCATGCACTGGCTCCTCCTCCAGATGTTTCCCCACAGTAGTGCACGGCTGCAGCCCACCACAGATTATCAAGAGCTTTGATGTCAGAGACGGAAGGCTCTTATACGGCTATTCCCGTTTATGGTTAGGGTCGATATCCCCGCAATAGCGTCTAAACACCGAAGGCTGACTTAGCCAGCCAAACGCCACGAGAACTCTTCTGCTTGGTCAGCAGACTCGAATCTGCAGCTTCCACTGCTGGAGCCAACACTTTAATATCCTACTACTGTAGATACACTTCATATCGTATTCAAGATACCTCTGGAAATTGCTAAAGTTGAATGACGTGCCAGTTGAGCGTCCGGTCGTAAGTTGGGCGTGTGCTTGTATAGTGTGGCGCCGTATAACGTGCAGACGGTTGATTGGATTGAACCACGAGCGGGAAATTGACGTAACTATAGGCGCAGTGACATCAAAAATGCTGAAGACCAATTGAAATTCGAGGAAAGAAAGTTGCGAATCAATACCAAATTTAAGAAAAGGAAACACAAACACATGTGATTATATTACCTTGTACTCAGCGACTATAATGAGTTAATCAGCTTGCTTTCAGATGAGGATCTGTAGTAATTATTTCTTGTTTCACTATATCAAAAACAGTAACCATGTAAGGACAGAGAAAGGTCTTGTTCCAAAACCGGCACGTGTTTCCGTGCACCAGCGGAAATTACTTGCCTATAGGTGTGCTTGTGCAGCAAGAACAGGACAATTTTCGTGCTGCGTGAGCATGCCATGGTAGGTATTTCCTGTCAGTGCGCAGCAAAGTGTGCTGGTTCGGGGATAGCACTTTTCTCGGTGCTGCTCTTGCATCAAGCTTGGCACTGAGCTAATGGACTACATAGAAAGTTCCTTCTTATTTGGTTCCAGCAACTTTATATAGATATATATTATATACTTTGTATCTAAAAATGATAAAATTACAACCGCAGGATTTGCAGATGAAGCACAGGTATTGTAAATTGTCTATGGGACATTCTTTCAAGCCAAAAGCGGTGATGTTATTAAGACAATTTTAAATTTAAAAACTCTGATTATTTTCTGTTTCTAGACGTTTCCGCAATTAATTCATTGTAAAAGAGGAGCAACTTGCTGCAAAGCCATCTTTATAAAACACAGCTTTTAACATTTCCTAGTGTTTAACTTTAATTAGTTTTTAAGAGTCTTACCGACACTCTCAATATTAAATGAACAAACAGTTACTAAGGTGAAGAGTAGGTTATTATTTTAAGATTATTTTCCTTCCAGGTGAAATTGAAGCTTTATTACATTACGCGACTTAGAAATTAGATTTACTCCGAGGGATAATTCAAGAAAGACATTTCATTACAAAGGGAATGGAATATTCCTGAGTATTATCCTTGTGATACTAAACGTTTCCTTGCAAATTTTATAATTGTTAATTTATAATTTTCCTCCAGATACGTTAGAATGTATATGATGTAATATACATTGCATGGAAAAACAGAGTGTCGCAAAGGAACATAAAGCGTTTCTAGACTTTTATAATTTTGGAATGGGATGATTCCCAGACTGAATTGCCATTTGGAATTGAACAATTCAGCTAGATTCCTAACTTCGTTACCAGAGTTAGCTAGCGTGCAGGCTGTTCCAGCCAGCTAACGCATCGCAGTGTAAGGCAGAACCAGCTAACGCCATAGCATAGTCAGTGTCGTTAGCCAACTTTGCCTTGGTGTGTTCCCACCCTGATGCTCAGCTGCCGCTCTGCGAATTAGAAACTTTAGTTGAATTGAAGATCCTGCTGATTGGCATTAATATGGCCCTCGTTTCTTGCGAGTAAACTGATACGTGAATGGGTAGTCACAATAGGAGGTATACTCGAGTAGCTCAGCTGGGTAAAGGTAACGCCACTTTCGCCGAATATCCAAACTAGGAAAGTACATGCACTGGCTCGTGTTGCAAAAAATCCCTCTAGGAACGAGAGGAATCTACGGCTGCGATCGATTCAGAACTGCCCGAACTATGATGTTATTTAAACGTATGGCTCAATGGACAACTGCGCCCTCGAATAGTAAGGGCAGGGTGCCTCACCCAAGGGGCTATGAATGAAAGAAATGCTGATGCTGCATTGCCGAGTATCAAAACTTTTTATCCTTGGCTGGGGCTCGAAAGTCCGATCTTCTGATAATGAGGAAATCAGCAATCTTAACCAGCAGAGCTGCTTTTTGATTTATTACCGCGATCGAAATTTCAACTGTGAACATTCAGTTTAGAGCTCCAGATTAAGAGCAAAGTATTAGTTTGAGGACGTCTCACACGCAGTGGGTTGGCAATTAACGTCAGAAGCTTCCTTTTGCGGCGGCAGATCCAAAACCGGGGATTAAAGTGAAATCAATCGCATTAGATCATATTGGTCAGGCCAGAACTTAATCATGGATTAGCGTTTAACATTGTGTACCAAAGGAAATTCGTTTTTTCTTTATCTAGGAAATAAGACAGTATAATAAATGTAAGTTCTGTATCTTAATGCCCTATATGGTACAAAAAAAAAAAAAATGCAGCCATTTCTCTACTAGGCGTGAGATAGCGCGAAAAGTTGTGTCTGTAATAAATTGAAAAAAAAAACTGGAGTTAATATTTCATGCGGTTAAAAGGTATTCACTAAATGAAGCTGAGCAAATAACACGTTTTATTCGGTCTTTAAAAGATTATAATTGAAGCACAGTTTTCAGACCCCTTTTAATAATCGAAACATATCATCCCAGAACAATCTCATCCGCTTGAATTAAAATATTTCCGTCAGAACTGTACTTGTTGGTCTATAGTTTAAACCGAAGCGTTTACATTGTTGAGGATTTCCATTAATTGTTTTAGAGATATTTGCTCGACACTCCTGGACTCCATTAGCAGGAGCACAAAATGAAATCCTGTCGAGGCTCAGGGCTGCACTGGCCAATGATTTAATCGACTCGGCTATTAACGACGTCGCTACTACCAGCTCAGGTGCACCATGCTATGTACCTGCTCGGGTCAGGGCGTGCAATGTAAAGGGGGGGGGGCTGAAAAACTTTAGGGGATTACTGTTGGTACAATGTACTCAGACTGGGTGGAGTACATTTCGCCGCCTGGCTTTATCCGAAGAACATCAAGAGAAAAGTTAACTCGTTGTTCCAATGCGACAGCTGTGCAAAATTGGCGACAGCGGTGCCACATTGGCAACACTGCGGTGCCATATTGGCAACACTGCGGTGCCGTATTGTCGACAGCCGGCGGCTCCTTTCTCATGCCCACATACCACGAGCAACGTCTGTTTGCGGCTCAGTGCCTCTCAGACTCTTGTCGCGGAGATTGCGGTATACTGTGAGTGGTGGGTTTCCAACCTAACAAACCTCATCTTACGGCCTGGGGTACACGTGAGTGCAGCTAGGCACTGTATCAGGGACGAGTTGCTGCGTTTGCTCAGTACGTGTACTGTAGGTACATATGAAGTGAGTCACATACATGCAGTGAGGCACATACATGCAGTGAGTAACATACACGCAGTGAGTCACATGCATGCAGTGAGTAACATACACACAGTGAGTAACATACACGCAGTGAGTAACATACACGCAGTGAGTCACATGCATGCAGTGAGTAACATACACACAGTGAGTAACATACACGCAGTGAGTAACATACACGCAGTGAGCTACATACATGCAGTGAGTCACATGCATGCAGTGAGTAACATACATGCAGTGAGTCACATACACACAGTAAGTAACATACACGCAGTGAGCCACATACATGCGGTGAGTCACAAGCATGCAGTGAGCCACATACATGCAGTGAGCCACATACATGCAGTGAGTCACATACATGCAGTGAGTCACATACATATAGTGAATCACATACATGCAGTGAGTCACATACATGCAGTGAGTCACGTACATGCCGTGAATCACATACATGCAATGAGTCACATACATACAGTGAGCCAAATACACGCAGTGAGCCACATACATGCAGTGCGTCACATACATGCAATGAGTCACATACATACAGTGAGCCAAATACATGCAGTGAGCCACATACATGCAGTGCGTCACATACATGCAATGAGTCACGTACATGCCGAGAGCCACATACATGCAGTGAGCCACATACATGCAGTGCGTCACATACATGCAGTGAGTCACATGCATGCAGTGAGCCACATACATGCAATAAGTAACAGGATGCAGTGAGCCACATACATGCAATAAGTAACATGATGCAGTGAGCCACATACATGCAGTGAGTAACATGATGCAGTGAGCCACATACATGCAATAAGCAACATGATGCAGTGAGCCACATACATGCAGTGAGTAACATGATGCAGTGAGCCACATACATGCAGTGAGTAACATGATGCAGTGAGCCACATACATGCAATAAGTAACATGATGCAGTGAGCCACATACCGTACATGCAGTGAGTAACATGATGCAGTGAGCCACATACATGCAGTGAGTCACATACATGCTGCGACTCTGGCGAACCTTGTCCCCGTCAGAATACCTTGGCCTTCACGACCCCAGGGTTTCCTCACTAACATGTTCTCAGGCGGTGTTGCATCTGGCCGCAGTCCTTTTGAAACGGTTGGTTTCTAAGGTTAGGTAGGTTATCTACATTTACCCTCTATTTTGGCTATATGGGCCGCCGTATGGTGGTAAGCGACTCATCCCATGGGCCTATTTGTACCCGTATGGAGGATCAGTAGAGGGACCATCCTCACTAGTGTTTATTTCTTCTGTCTTTTTCTCTTTTCGTACTTCGTCTCTTGCCCTGTGCCGCATGGCTGGGTTAATTCGTTCAGCCGAGTCGTGTAGGGTTAGAGCTGCTTTGCGCCACACTTCCTGCCAGAAAAGTGTACCTGACAAGATCTGAGACATTGAGCTCTCTACTGTGAGTTCGTTGTCACTCAAGACCTTCCGGCAGAAATACTGAGACAAAATGTTTGATAGTGCATTTAACGAGATGTACTTCGTGTTCTAGTGGCACACGTACGAGCCTATGTTAAGTTACAGGAATAGTTCGGCGCTGTATAGATTGAATGTCTTAATGCGCTAGTGAAGTTGCTACTACTACTACATGCAATGAGTCGCACATATAAATATGTAACTCTTAAGATAAAATTACATTATAACAAAAATATTTGCCCTTCTATGTATGAAGCTAGATAATTATGTAATGTGTCCATCGCACTTTCTCTACTTAATTACAATCCTAACCCTACTTTCTTGGCAAAACTTAGATCTTCAGTAAGCTTATAGCTTTTTCAGAGTTTTGTTTGTTTTATTTTTAATAGTGAGTTCATCTTAGATCGCCACTGCCATTTTTAATTATTTTTTAAGGTAAATATCATATGAGAAAATATGTTTTTATTATTAATTTCGAGGACTAAAATGCTCATAATCATCTCCGGCGGTAAATGACGGATGCTCCTGCATTTTATTTGACCCCAAAATCGAAAATCTTGAACACACAATTACGAATGGTACAGATGACACTCCCGGTATTGCTCTTTGAATCAGCACCGGGCACGAAACAGTCTAAAATCTAAGATCCGCATGATTTCACGCCACCACTCTGAGCAGCCACTCATCCCTCACGGTCCACAGCATTCCGGCGAACACTCCAGAACTTCTGGATGTATCTCTTGTGCCTAGCAATTTTTTCCTGATCATGAATGCCGAAACACAAAAGCTCGCCAAACTGAGTACCCTCCACCCCAAACCACCGCCGCCAGACCAGCAGCGCAGAACACTCCACCAAAAAGTGTTCCAGGGTCTCCGTCAGGCCACCAGCACACAAACAACAGGCTGTCTGGCCACCAGAATAGGCATCTCTCCAACTAAGCTTAAGAGAATTTGCTCTGCATCGGTAGAGGAGAGTTGACCCAAAACTATTATCATACACAGGCTCCTCTTCCATGTTTATCTTGTATGCCCTGTACAGTATATTGCCAGACTTACCTTCCCACTCAACTCTCCCCTCCACCTCTGTCACGCAACATCGTTTACCCGAGCTCTAATAGCGTCACAACCAAGTTCGGGCAGCTGCTCCATACTCTGGACACCAATCTCCCCCATGTAACCCCACACCTGCCTCGCCCAGCTTCCACGGCACAAGCCCCCCATCATCTCTCCCACCACTGCGCGCAGCAAGCCACACCGTCCAGACAAGACACCTCGCAGGAAGAACAGCTTAGTCTTCATGTCCCTTGTCAACACTGATGAAGTGCCTATCTCCCCTGCAGCGTAACCACTGGTGAATAGCTCGGCGCCCCCAATATTGCTCTCCACACTGAATTGTCTATTGTCTGCAGGCTGGAAATCTCCTTCTTGTTTCAAACCAACACAGCTGAGGATGCGAGCACACTTGGTAAGGCCACACTTTTCCAAAAAGTTTTCCCTATTAGTATCCGGGAACATGAGCGTGACACTACAGAATATGTCAGATTTGCCAGTTTCATAGCCTGCAGTTTTTTCCTCCTTTTATGAGTAGCAAAGCACTCAGACCTTGCGTCAATATCAACACCCAGATATCTAAGACACTGGGCCGTCTTCACATCCCCTACGCTCTCCGGGACAATACCCACCCCTCCAAAAATCATGCAGTTACTCTTCCCTGCATTGATCACCAGTCCAGAAGCTGCTGACACCTCTCCCACCACCTCGAGAAGAGCCTCCACAGACTCCACACTGTTGGTCAACAACATAGCATCATCTGCAAAATACAGACATGGTATATAGAAGTCTCCACTGCGGTACCCAAGACCAGAATCAGTGATTGACTTTATTATCAGGTTCAAGACCATATAGAACAGCTGAGGTGAACCAGTACACCCCTGTCTGATCCCACTTGTCAACTCCAACTCACACACTTTCTGACCATTCATATACAAGGATGTTGTGTCCCCACGGTATACATCACAAGTAACATCTATCAGGCTTGGGTCACATTTGTATTTCTTCAACACCCAGATGAGCTTTCTCCTATCTACTGAATCAAAAGCCATTGAATAGTCTATGGCAGCTATGACAAGAGGCACCCTCCTCTTACTACTACTTTCAATAAAATGCACAAGCATAAGGACATTATCCTCAACCCTTCTCCCATTACTAAAGCCAGCCTGATAGTCACAGCCTTGATCATTAGTTGTAAGATGCTCAATAATCCTGTTCTTAAGGAAGCTCATAAATAACTTGTATGAAACATCAGTTAAAGCTATTGGCCAGAAGTCTTTTACCTCTGGCTTTGAGCACTTAGGGATTAGGGTTGTTCTTGATTTCTCCCAAGCCACAGGCACTGTACCACTCTGGATTACATTGTTGAAACCCCACAAGAGGTGGGTAAGGAAGCCTCTACTCTCACAAGCCCACTTCAGCATCTCTACCCGCACACCATCCGGCCCCGGCTGCTTCCCATTCCTCATCCCCCCCAAGACAGCTCACTATTTCCTCTCCTGTAAAGAATATCTTTCTCATTTTCTCCAGTGGGTCATCACTGACTACAGTACAAGCAGTTGCGTCAAAATGCCCCCATCAGTGCACGAGGCATGAGGTCAACATCCCCATCTCCCCGACTCACATCCGCCACCACTTCTCTGACATAGTCCCCACCACCCATGCTACCAAAAATATGATGGAGCAACTTCGTTTCAGCATCTGCATCAGATAAAACAACATTATCATCACTGTCCTTGTCAAGATCCTGCTCATACTTTACCCTCTCACAGTTGCCCCACTCCACTCCCACCTTGTTGGGGTTCCTCTGGTAGATTTCCCTCCAGAATGCTGCCACTCTCCAGGCCACATCCCCCTCCGGAATCACAACTCCAGCCTCATCATATACCTGAACCTTCCTCGCTTGATCTGGCTGTCCCCTCAATTTATTAATGTTTTGCCACAACTCTCGCCCTGAGTTGTGGCTCCGCCTAATTTTATCGCCAATCTTTCGCTCATGGAAAGCCATGGCATCACGGACCATCTCCTGCACTTTATACTTCTGCCTCCTATACATCTGCCAACATCTAGCTCTCTCCTCCTCCGACTCTGCATTCCTCTGGCTCCGGTTATAGACCCTCCTCAGGTTTATCTCCCTCCGAATGTCTTCATTGAACCACACTAGTTCAGGTCTCTCAGCTCTGCCACGTAAATTCCCAGTGAATGTCCTCCTAAGTATCTTATTTGCACTGTCACGTAAAACCTCCAAAAGCTGCTCGACCCCCAGTCTTCTATTTTCAGGTAATCTAGCTTCTAGCTCTATCTTAAAATCAGGCTTCAGACTCTCATCCCTTACCCTGAAATATTCCACCACCTAGCTTCACCCCAACTGTCCCCTCCCGCCTCTCTGCACCAAGCTCCAACTCAACCTTCAGTACACAATGGTCAGAGAGATCATACACTTCCTTATTTTCATCAATGAATATCGATTTAACCCTTGAATATAACCCTGGAGTAACCAGTACATAGTCAATGACACTTTTCACACCACCCTGCACTCGTGTATGTAATCCATCACACTTATCAGTTTCATTTAAAAGCATCAGATCATATTTTTCCATAAGTCCACTCACTAACTTACCATTGTGATTTGGACACTGGTCCCCCAGGAAAACTAAATGCCCGTTAAAGTCACCGAGAACCATCAAATGGTCGTCCCCAGTTGCAACAACCCGATCAACCAGCTCACCATATATCCTCGCATTTCTATCAACATCCCTAACATCAAAATACACTAATATGAGAGCAAACTTGAAATTTCGCCCAAAGTCAACCTGCACATCGAAAATGTCATTCGAATTTGTGTTACACTTCTCAATCTCAACCACATTGCGCTTGTAAAGAACCAGGAGTCCACTACCCCTCCTATCCTCCAATGGACGCACCTTCTCAAGGACTCCAAGCTCCTCATTAAAATCTATTTTTTATATTTATGCTGAATTTCAGTAACACAAGCAATTGTTGTATGTTCATCAAAAATCAGCTGCTGCAGCTCCACAGCCTTACTCTTAGTCAAACCCTGGATATTCAATAGAAGTATGGAAAGGTTATGGGGCTTTCCCCCGCCAGACAACCCCAACCCATCTAACATGAGTTTCCCACCCTTCCCCCCGAGTTTTTTCTACACAGTACCCCAGACTTTATGTACCAATTATCATCCCATGCGTTCCTCCTCTCCATAAGCTCCTGTCTCAATCTCTTGTCCTGATCTCTCTCTGCCTTAGTCAGATCTGGTGCCGGAAAAACTCCCCTGAAAAGGTCACTTCTAGTATTTCTCAACCTCTTTGCATTCTTCAACAGGTCAACTTATCATTATCATTAAATCACACTAGACTGGCGACGTAGGGACGGAGAAACTCCATGAGGTTAACAAACCCCCACGCAACCAGCCCAGCGAGTGGATAAAACAAAAGAATGAAAAAAGAAGAAGATCTGAGATCACAGAATAACTCTGTGTACAGATCGTTTAAAGCTGCCAATACCAGCGCCAGCAAAGACAGAGCCATCAAGACCATTCCAAACATCCACACACGATGGAAAAAACGAACGGGAATACTGGCCCGTACGGCATCGTTCAGCAATGGATGTGGATATCCCTCTCTCACCCCACCCCCTCTCCGTCCCAATCTAATAACACTCTCAATCTCAACCTCCACCTGGAGCTCATGCTGAAACAGCTCTTTACAATTCTGCATCTCCATTTCATTAGAATCAGATTCTCTTAATTTATACAGCACCAGGTTAGGTTTCAGCTTCTCCTTCTCCTCTAACTCCCTCATCTCCTCCACCACCTGCTTCTTAACCTCCTCAATGAGCTCATCCTTATCTTTCTTCAGCAAACATTCCTGATGACTGCTTGTTATAGTTTTCTGCATGTTTGCTAAACGGCTATTAATAGCTTCCAGGCAGTCTTGAAGCTTCACATTCTGTTTCCGGAGCAGTATATTGGCTTCTCTTATCTCTCTATTTACTTGTGCAACATTTTGCACCTGCTCCTTATATGAGTTAGAATACCACTGCACCTTACTATCTAATTTCCTGATGAATTTATACTCATCATTGGATATCCCAGCATATTTACAAAGAAACCAGACACAGCAGGTATCAGAGAGTAGGTCATTGTCACCATCCTTCACATGGCACCCACACAAGCCACAATCCTCCTCGCTACCATGGAGTTGGTATGTACGGCCTAAGTTGGAGCCTCCCTGCCTTCCATTCCTCTCCCTCTGCCCCGCAGCACCACCATCCTCACGGTCCCTCAACATTCGACCAGCATCAGCACCAGACCAGAAGGGCGACTTGCCCTAGGTGGAGTCCTCTGCAAAGTCCCCGTCATCCCACACGCAACAGCTGCTGAATGGACGCCTCCTTATTCTCAACACTTTAAAAGACTCCAGATTGGTCAACTCAGGCTCAACTACTCCAAAGCTGCTCAATTCCAATCAACCTACACAGTGCCCTCACAAAAACTGGCATTAGCCAACCACAAAAACAAGGTTCAGTACTTCAGGTATAAACTTTCAACTTTTTAGTTAAAAAAAAAGAACTCCACTCCTTCCCCATACCGAAATAACATCATTTATTTCAAAAAATAAAAACCTTTTGTCGCTTTCTTTGCAATCCAGGACCGGAGCTGCAAGCAGCCGCCCACACGTAGCTTACTCAAGGAGCCTCAATAACTTTATTAAACCTCCTCGGGCTTCTCAAACATAAAAGCAAGGCAGCGGGTCAACTCCTCGGACTGCGGTACTCACCAATACCCAAAAAACAAATTAAAACTTCCTTTAAAAGTTCCGATGACTATAAAAACTTAGCCGTATCTGTGCCCGTGCTGTACTCAGTCGGACGGCAATACCCTCAGGTATTGCCGTTAAGGGAACGGATAAGATACTATACGGTTCCGCACCAAACATTTCGCCTACTCGACGACATGCAGCTCCTATAGAGAAGGGTCAACAATAGGAGTAATACAAAAGAGTCTCATTTGCTGAATTTTACACCACTGATTTCACTGGTTGCCCACGCCGTCGGGCAGACGTCGCTCATTAAATTTCATTTTTACAGACACGACGAGCTCACCAAGAGAACCTGTGCATTTTTCACCATTACCGTCACAGCTCAATGCTGTAGCACGCACTTAGGGCCTTTGCTGGCGCACTGAATGTAATAACGAGTCAAGAAATTCTCTGAAAACACGAATTTTTTCATGTTTCAAAAGATATAAGTTCCGAAGGACGTACATTTCATGATATGAATTCACTAATGATCTGCAGTCAAAAAGAACTGCTAATACATTTCGGTTTGCAGAACTTTTCAAATTACTTGTATTCTTTAAGCAGACAAAGGGGTTTTGCATGCTATTTAAATTATTATATAAAAATTGCTGTACGCTTCTAAATTAAAAGATTTTATGTTAGAGAGAATAAATCACTAAGACTCTATGTGAACGCGTTCTTTGAATGCTGATTGTGCAGTCTATCGTATAAAACGTTCGTTCGATGTCATTTCTTTTCTGTAGGGTGGTTACTTGTTTTTATTCATTAGGGTGAGACTTCGTTTTACAACGAATCTCGATATCGAATTTACTAGGATGGCTAAATGTGCTTCATAAATCTCAAACTGAAAGTTTCCAAGAGCACACCACAAATGGGTATAATATTAAATGGTCGCAACAAATACATTTAGCAAGTAATGTGGCAAAAGCGATGGCATGCATTATGAGAAGCATGCATGATTTCTAAATTATAAAGTGCATAGCTGCAAGTGCAAACTCCAGGAAGATAGGCTCATTTTCTGCATCCTTAATGCACTTTGGTATCTTAATAAATTGATAGCTTATGTTTACGGACATTTCCACTGAACTTTAGACGTAACCAATGAAAATGCTGATTTTCAAATGCACAAACGTTTGATGAGAAATCATTTATAGCTGTGAAATTTTGTTGAGAATTTAAGTTATGTAAACCATAAACCGAGTCACCGATGTGGGTTAATATTCGTCTTGTCCCTCACCCGAGTAATAGGATTAGAAAGTGATTCCTAGCACAATTGATGCGTCCTGAAGACGAAAATGACATAATTTATTGTGGAAATTAGGGTAATGAGACCTACGCGTTATCTAACCTGCCAAATATTATGAAGAAGCTTATGCCTAACTACTCGACAGTACTTCTTAAAGAGGGGCGAATTTGGGCTCTTACGCATACGCATGTAACCTTACCTAGAGCGGCAGTGCGCTCCGACGGGTCAATTAAGAAGCTGAAACGACGAAAATTTGATGAAACAAGGCAGACAAATAACGACCTATATATTCTGAATTACTTATTTTCATCGAATCAAAATATATTAATATAATTCTGAAGTTCAAGTGGGAGATAAAAAACAAATATTGTTCCCGATGAGCATAGAAGAAGCGGCTCTATTCAATTTGAGGCTATTTTCCAACAATTTTCTGCTTGCGACACATATTTAGGAACGTTACAATAATGCTTTTCCTGCGAAATATAGTGTTTAATATAGGTACTAGAGGGTTAAACTGTGCTGATTTTTTCTTGAATCAGTTGTACACAATTGTATCTTCTATAGAAAAAGTGGTTGTGTTATTAGAAATTCTAAGAAACAGACTAACAGGATGTTGTAACTAAACAGCTAATGTAACGTCGATGCATTGGAACTTACTGCCTTTTTCTGATTTTTATACATACGTGATAAAACTTCGATACGTACGCACTGCCTATCAGAGCCTGGCACGATGGCCATCGCCGATTATACGATGGTGATGGCGTGAAGACCATCGCCACCGGGAAAACTACGATGTTACGATGCAACATCGCAAAAATCTATCAGCGATAGCGATGGTCCGATGGAAATTCTATCAAACAATCGGCGATGGCCATTTCTCCATCGGCGATGGTGTTATGAGGAAGAAATGGTCCGATGGAAAGGCTGAACATGCCATCGGCGATGGCATACGATGGGCATCGCCATCGGTTGTACTTCCGATGCCGATGAAAAAGAGGGCTAAAACTACAGAAAGACAGCCTTACGGGCTTGAAACACTCATTTTTTTTAGGATCATTAAAACAAAGAGGGGTTATAAAGTTTATTTTAATACATTTCCAAGATTTAACAAAATCAGTTAATAACCTGGGCTTTACATTTCGTACCTATTATCAGCTAAGAAAGTATACCGTATTACTGGTTTGAAAATCGCACACAGGCCGAGGTTATAAGAGATGCTGCTTTTATTTGATGTTTTTTCAGGTCTGAAATGTTTGCATTTTTAAAATGTGTTAATGTGATGGTCCATCGCCGATTGTGACGCCCTACGATGGCCATCGCGGACGGTTATTTCATCGTAGGTCATCGCCGATGAAAATTGGTGATTTTTGGTTCCGATGCCGATGGTGTTGCCATCGTACCGTTGTAACATAGTCGTAGATACCGACCTCTGCTGCCTATTATGATCTTCATCTAGACTTAGTAGAAATTAGGTACAGACTTCTTGTTATGTTATTAACACAAACTTATTAGAACTTTAGTCGTGACTATCTTTTATTGACTAGATAGTTACATAACTGAATGTTGGTACTGGTTATCAGTTATGACATATCATGACTACCTATTGCGTAGGACTTAAAAATAATTAGATTAGAAAGGCAGCAATAGACTAGCCAAGAGGCCCAGAGAGACACCGGGACTCACCCTCCCGACCCTCTATGAGCTATTGCCGTTATATAATTGACTCCCCAGTAGTTACCTACGAATTAATTGCATAACTATGCCACTGCATAGATGCTGAGTCATATGTCCACAGGGCAGAGAGCTGCACGGCCGTAGTCGCATCCTGCCGCAGCCGGGATTCCGTTGTTTCTCCGACGGTCACCTAAGAGGCATGCGCTTCACTTCCTGGAGTTCTGATGGTCTGCAGACCCTGGGGAGCCAGGGCACTGTGAGTAAAATATGAGCTTTGTGAATAAAATGAGGTGGCATGTGAGTAATATAGGGCTAGATGTGAGTAAAATGTAGCTGCATGTGAGTGACATGTGACTGAATGTGAGTAAAATATGGTTACTTGTACGTAATATATGACTAGATGTGAGTGAATATTGATTCAAAGGAGTAAAATATGCCTAGGTGTGAGTACATGTTAGATGTAATTAATACAAGGCTTGACTTGAGGAAAATACTGCTCGATGTGAGGAAAATATTGGCGACAATGAGTAAAATGCGTCCCGGCTTCACTTTTTTGCTAGACAGAGGATACTATGAAAACCGCGGGACTTTCCCAAGCGTTACAATTTTTTAATGAGGGTTGCCGTGCTTATGCTGTTTGCCTTCCCACCTGCCCAATGGTACTCGCGCCAGGGTACCATTTTTGCTACGAAACGTGTCGCCACGCTCAGAATTGTGTTATCTCAGGCCCCACACGCGTTGCCGTGCAATGACGGGGAAGTGTTTTCTTTAGTGTGGGGATACATTCCGAACAGTTTCTTGCTGCCCAGGCACGTCAAGGCAGGTATTTCGTGCCGTTGCACGGGAACGCGTGCTGGTTTTGGGAGAGCACTTTTCGTAGCGCACCAGGCCATTTTATCGCTGCTTACGCTTTATCTCATACCGGCGAACATATGTAACTCTTAGTGTAGTGCTATTCCTTCGAGAGAATAAATTAATTGTTTACTGTGTCTTTTATGGTGCATTGTATATGCAGTAGCCAGAATAATGTTATTTTTTATGAGAAAGGCAGCACTAAAGAAGAAGTTTATAGCAGCACGAAAGTTGAGACTTCTAGATTAGTTTGGCTAAAACTTAAGGTACTCTCTAATTGTTTATTTTCTTACTTCCGTCAAGGACAATATAATTTTGCCGAGGGTTTGTCTGCCTCTCAGCAACATGACATAAAAAATTATGAACACATCTTTAGGATAGTTTCAGAAACTGCCAGGAGTGTCACTAGAACAGATGATTAAATTTTGGGTCTTGATCCGGAAAAATTTCTGAATTTTGTATTGGTTTGAATTTTTCGCTGGCATTGCGTTGCATGGAAGGGGTCTATACTCTCGGAATGCAGTTTTAGCTACGTAAGTTTTTTGATGAGGTATTATGATCCATAAAAATGTACAAATTCTTTTAAATATCAAATTTCTACACATAATAAAAATGTTTCCCTTTAATAAAAAAATTTTTCGTTGAGATATTAGATTCCATAAAGCTATCGAATATCCTTTCGATCTGCGAAATTTTTGAAGGTAAAAGGAAAATGAAAGCAGTCCGAAAGATAATAGTATTTTTTTTTTTGCGCAGGGTCCTCCGCCCCCTCAACTATCAGTGAATCTTCCGTTCCCAGTGGGGCCTGCCCCTGTTGCCACGGTATACACTGAGTTATGGTTTCACGTTGGTGTTCGCAGTGTTAATGAACAATGTGCCAATAGGTGAGTGTTGGGTGCTTCAGGTGAGCGTTAGGTCGAAATGGGACTGCATGGGTGTAATGGGAATATTGGTTCCAGTCGTTTTTGGAAGCAACATGACACCAAGAAACTAGTAGCAAGATTCGGTATGGTCAGGTGAAAATCATAGCCTAAAAGAGGTAAGTAGTTTCAAGATATATGAGGAGTTTGAGAACAAACAATTACCCAGACATGGAAAAGATGACCCAAGCAAAGATAAAACAAAATGGATTAGATTAGATTATCAAGTAATATTATGCTATGGTGATTTAAAGTACTATGAATAAGGGAGGGATGACACGATACCTTGCCTGTCTACTCCTCGTAAGTGAGGCTGACGGCAAATTGGTAAATCCTCGATAAACTTTGTTCCATTGAACGTACCGACTTGAAGCAAAAAAAAATAAATAAATAAATAAATAAATAAAAGGAGCTGTTAAAGGAAACGCAAAAATGCATCTTTTGGAAAGAAACACGCTTGCGAAAGCACTGGCCTGGCTAACGGTAAATTGTAAAATAATAATAATAATAATAATAATATGAATATGCTTTATTAGGTACACATATGGAATGGTACACAGGAGACAGCTTAATACTAAAGTTGCATTGGATACTAAGATCAGGCAATACTATCATTATTAACTACACTGCATTGCGGCCCATTGTTTGGCCCCTGCTCGGAAAGAGTATGCGCTGCCATCGTCTGTACATGTTAGATAGTTTGTAACTAGGCCCGTTACGGATCACCTTGAGGAAGGCGTTATCAGATTTTTTTATCCTGAGCTGGAGACTCAGCGCGCATTTTCTTGATCTGACTTTGAGACAATCTGTATACTTTTGAGCAAATATCATACTTGCACTAGTA
>LQNS02001155.1:5203787-5219915 GCA_001587735.2 Parhyale hawaiensis
AGCAACCTCCTTTACTTGGTGTATGTGTGTACAATTGCTTTCAGTGAATAAATAGATCCTAACCTGTCCAGTGTTCTGGTGCCTTACTGCCGCTGCTGCCGCCGCCTTTGCTTCAGCCTGCTCGCTCTTACAAACATTATAGCAGTGATACCTGCTGCTCGCATGCGTAATGCTGTCGACCAGTCTCTGAATAGGGATTTGTCACGCATTAGTGCATGATGCTCGGCCTGGAGTATGAAACTGAATGCCAGTAAGACCAAGTCGATGATTATCAGTCGGTCTTGGACACTTGTACCGCAGGATCTCCAACTGGAGTTTGATGACACTTTGCTTTAGGAGTTTAGCTCCTTGGAGATTCTTGGTGTTGTCTTTGGTGAGAAGAACACTTTTGAGCCGCATAGTAGGAGGTTGATGTCACGTGCTTCCCCTAAGATTGTGCTCTTGGGTAAGGTGAATTCTGTGTTTGGTGAGAGTGAGGTTGTCCGCAGATGTTTTTATGCTTATTTGCTGCCTGTATGGAGTATTACCGATCGGTCTGAGCTTCAGCTGCTGACACTCACTTGCGTCTGTTGGACCGACTTGCTAGTTCAGCCAGTAGGCTGTGTGCTGATAATGATCTGGTGAACCTGTCCCACAGGAAAAGGGTAGACGAGCTTTGTATGCTTTATAAGGTGTACAACAATGAGAAGCATTGGTTGTATTCTTCTCTCCCTGCCATCAAGGTCTTTAGGAGAGAGACACGTACTGCGTGTACTCTTTCACGTTAGAGGATGTTGGATGTCGAACTAATCAGTTCGGTCGGTGCTTCATGCCCTGGTCGGTTAAGGTTCGGAAGTTGTTGACGGCATCAGCTTTCGGTTGTATTGGCCTGCAGGCGTTTAAGTCAACTGTCAATGGCTTTTTGCTGGATTTTATTGAGCAGCGTTTTAGAGCTTCCCGGTGTTGCAAGGTGCTTCATTTAGGTTGTATTACTTGTCAATGGGAGCTCAAGCGTGAAGTTTTAATAATAATAATAACTGGTAGTATAACCCAAATGAAGCACTTTGCAACAACTGGAAACCCGAAACGCTGCTGAAGGAAATCCAACAAAAAGCCATTAACAGCTGACTTACATTCTTGCAGGCCAACACGACCGAGAGCCGATACCGGCAATGAAGTCCAAACCCCAACAGACCAGGGTACGAAGCACCGTCCGAACTGATTAGTTCGGCACCTAACATTCTCCCACGTGCAAGAGTGGGCACCGACCGCAGCACGTGTAATTCTCCTAGAGACTTTGAGGGGAGAGACAGAAGAATACAACCAATGCCTCTCATTATTATACGCCTTATAAAACATACAGAGTTTGGCCACGCCTCTCCTGTGGCACAGGTTCACCAGATCATTATCCGCTCACAATCTGCTGGTCGAACCAACAAGTCGGTCCAACAGACGCAAGTGACTGTCAGCAGCTGAAGCCCAGACCGGTGAGCAATACTCCAATACGGGCAGCATAAGAGCATAAAAGCATCTGCGGACATCCTCACTGTCACCAAACACAGAATTCACTTTAAGCAGGAGCCCAATCTTAGTGGAAGTACGTGACACCAGTTACTTTATATGCAGCTGAAAAGTAAGCTTTTGATCACAACCAACACCGAAAATTTTCAGCTAGACTCCTGGAGTAAAGGGTCATCAATGGACTACTTAATAATACGGACAGATTTATTGCCGTTTGTTGATCTCAAAACAAGGACAATATTAGCTTTCACCTATATTTTCAACTTAAAAATAAAAAGTTCCTGTATCATAGATGCCGGGATTTGCATATGAGTTTGCATCATCTACCACAGATAGAATAAAATACACTGAGGAATCAGCTGATCGCTTCTATACTCTCGGTATATCTACTATTCTGACCTATTTTGTTAATTGAGGCCTCATCTACAATGTAATAAAGATAAAGACCGATGTGTATTTATCTGTTTATTTGTTTATCTGTTTATCCATTTTCTGTCACACTTTAACAAAATAGATAGAGGGAAATTAGTCCAGGTTGGAGGCTCTGGTCGTCCTCTCAAGTTCAATTGAAAACTTTTACGTAGAAAATAGGCTGGGTTGCAGAAGATGGCAAACGTATCTTAATCAGGGACAGTTGAAATTTTAACAATGCAGACATAGTAGGATTAGTTTGATTTGTACGAGTATTACCTTCTCCATACACCGAATCTACGGTAAAGTATCGGGTGTTCTTATGTCAGAATGCACTTCTTGCATTGCCGAAGTTGAAATCGTAGCACTGAAGATATCTGAAGCTTCTGTTGGCACTCTCATGCATCTTGATTCGTAGTTTCTTCCCACGGAGGATTTCGTTGCTTCAGCTAATTTTAATTCAATGGTCGATGCAACAGCTTTCGCTGATCAAAAACCACTGGACCTGTATGAGCTAGCCTACCGTATCCACAATACCGAATCTGAGCTATTACTTTGAGCGTTGCTGATCGGGCTGCAATAAGCCATAAATTTTCTCCATTGCAGAAAAGTTTCGATACTGAGCAGCTGTGGAGCCGTAAACGCTCTTCTCATGGTGCTTAGGTTAGCAGTTGTAATGACGAATGTGTGATCAATGAAGAAGGTCATCACAAATTCTTCGCTGTCATTTTATAACAGCGCGGGCCCTCTAGTATCGTTTATTACTACAAGGAACGATGAGATATTTAATAAAAACAAATCAATCTAAATACAGAGACAGTTTTTTGACATGAATTCTTTGACAAAGCGCAGGCTGCACAGATGGGTGTTGGGCGGCTGACAGCTGTAGAACTGGAGCTATGTGTTTTCGCAAAAATTCAGACGATTGCATGAGAAGATTCATTCAATGTATGGTTAAGACTCGTGGACAGTAGTTTGTTCCCGGTATGCAGTGCAAAGTGTCTGAAAATAATATTTTTTCTCTTCTGTTCTACGCCGGCAAAAAAGTGAAAAATATTAGCCTAAGCTTGTGTAAAGCTAGAGCTGGGCGTCCCTTGTGAAGGCTGTGCAATTCTCTACTATAATTTCCAAGCAAGCTGTGGAAGTTGGGACGCGCCATACTACTCAGCGAAATTAAATGATTATACTGTGAAATCAGTTTCATTCAAAGCCTGAAGTATTCAGTAAATTTTTAAATTTCGCTATCGAAGTTCACAGGAAGCTGCCTGCTGCCAGAGGTTGCAGCCTAGTTGCCAGACGTGCGAAGAAAATTGCACTACAAATGGAGCGTTTAGATAAACAACGCTAAATGATTATTTTTAAGAGAAATTTTTGGGCAAATAAATGAAGAAGATTAATATTAGCTAAAAATTTACAGCAGTTGCACTCGTTATATGTTTATTAGACATGTGGTTCGGCAGGTTTTTCCTTTACTGCATTTGAGTATGGTCAATCATGCCTTAACTTACGTGCAAAAATAAAGGAAAATCTCCTCTGGCGCGAACACGAAAAGAGATTCTGCAGACGCCCGCAGCCCACATAATGCATTTTTCTGAAGCTAAGGGAAAATCTGTGAGATAAATACACTTAGTGGAGTTTCATGCATCCCGGCCCAGGAAATGATAAAGGAACAGTCTATCCTATACCTCAAGATGAAAAACAGCAACAAAAGGTGGATCAAGTTCCTAAATCGCAAGGATAATGCTTCTTTAAGGAATGTATTTATCTGCTACAAGTATTTTGCAGAAGATGCGTTTCTTTCAAGACTTTTACTCGTGTCAAGTTGAGAGCTGAACTGAAACCTGTCTCAAAAATCATGCCTGAATCGCAAAAAGTTGTAAATTTGCCTCTCACTGCCATTCTGGAATCCGTCAGAACTCCCGCAAAAGAGAATTTTTGAAGAAGATCAGCTTGCCGATTTCAAGAAGAAGGATGCCATTACATGTTTAGAAGATATTATTTCTTAAGGTCAAAAGAATTGTGAGAAAGGATTGCATATTGAGCGTGAGAACAAATGGAGTGCAATGAGGATAATAATGTTTCTTAAGTTAGTTGCTGTATCCGCGTAAAAGAAACCTTACACGTGAAGCTGATTAATAATAATGCTCCGTTGACCCTTCCAAATTGGTTCCGCCAAGATAAGAACGTAATTCTCACCAGCTGCTGCAATTTACAAGTCTTACTGAACCACATGAAACTGAGCTACGGGCAGAAAAGCTCTATCCTCTCAGAGCTGCAGCAGCTGAGATACACCAAGTATCCCCACTATCCAGCTCATAGTCTCCGTTAAGCTCTTTACTTGAGACACATCGCTTCGAGCCTATACAATCTTTTGATGGAAGAACTCCCAATGACATTGGTGTCTTATATTCGCAGTCTAACCAATGGTGAGTATTCATGTGATGTGTCCATTTTTATTTTTTTAAAATCACATTTCATAGTTATGACTTAAGTTTTGGCCAATATTGGCGCGTTTCTGATGGTTTTCTCTTTAATTAATGCAGCCTCATTTTAGCCCTTAAAAGCCGGCACTAACTTCTAGCTGTTGTACCTCAATGAAATTACAGGAACACGCCGTATTTGAATGATAGTGATGAATCATAATATCTGCAAAAACTCCGCAGACATATCTTATGCTATATCCAAGAGAGAAATTTTGCAGTGCGTACCTAAATATTAAAACGTCTTCTAAATGAAGGAACTTCCAATGTCAGAAAAATTAATTTACTGGTTTTCGCATTCAAGAAAAGTTCTTGGTCCCCGTAGGAGAAACAGTCAGAAAATCGTTTACCTTGGATGCATTTTTATAGAGGCTCACAGAGTCGCTCTGGGAGATATACTGTTTTCCACATATCCTTGTTTCTTTGAGTAAACCCTATTTATTATACTGTATACCATTATATAGTGTTTTAAATGTAGAATCTAGATTTATGTTTGTCTGTCCGTCTCAGGACCGTCTGTAGCTTTTTACCTTCTAACTGCACTTTCATTTTTATGTGTTTATTAGCATATGTTATATCAAATAAAAGAGCTTAATGAAGGCTACTTACTGATGATTACATTTTTAAATTTCATATTAATGAAACTCTAGAATCACTATATATCTATAAAACGAAACCTAGCCTTAACATAATGACTTCAGCTGTAGCGCTCGTCAAGATCCATGACTGACGCTTTTGCCTCCGACTGTACTTGCCCGCTTCCCTCGTCTTCCCATACCGTCCGACGCTTATATAGAGACCCTTGTTGCGCACTGCAGTCATTTGCTTTTTAGAACCCTTTATGCAAACACTCAATTTTAGGTCTTGCAAAATTAAACATTCTTATTATTATTCATTCTTTGTCAGTTATAAATTTTAAACTTCTGAGAATGGGAAGTTAAATTCCCGAAACGTCAAGTTTTTGTGAAATTGATCCATTCTTTTGTTTGATGCGTATTGAAACAGCAGCCAATTCAAAATGTAACATTTTTTTCTTGAGACACCCAGACACCCAGATTTAGTTTCCAGTCAAATTTTCTTACTCAAAATGTAAATATATGTAAATTATGTGACTGTGCACGTTAATTAAGCATAAGCTAAACTTGCAAATATACATGTAATTATGCAATACTTCTTTAAGGAAAATATGAAAGAAAAGGTATGTGAAATATATTTAAATATATTATTTATAAATAAACGTAAGTTTACTTTATTGGCAGCAACTAACTCTTCCGCATTTTGCGTTTTTGGCCAAATAAGTTTATTCGTCAATGAGCTTGAGCACAGAGTTTACCGAAATTTGACATAGCAGCCATTCGGTAAAAGGTTATAATCTTAATTTGAATAAAGATTAACGTCTAAAAGTAAACTCAACTTACCGTAGATTTAACTGGGAAGCCCACAGGAACTGGTTCGAGCTGCAGATATAGGTCAACTGGTCCTAGAGGAGTAACTACGGTTACAATCCACCACTGGTCGTCAAGAACTATGCGTCATTGACGGAAAGTTCACCCACCTGTGGCCCCATCCTTCTCATCTCAGAGGAGGGTGAGTGCCCCGACGGCAGTTGTGCATACCTATCACTGCCGAATCAATGCTACTAGCGTCGTAAAGATCTTGCATGCCGAGTATTGCATCGAACATAATGTAGCTCCACTGGCGCCTGAGTTCAGCGCGCAATGCTGCTGCTACCGTCGGTACCAGAAAGTTAAAATAACGGGAAGAACAGGTATCAACTGATCGAAAAATCATGACGTCACAGAACGAGCGGCCATTCAGCGTGTGACGTCACTGCGGGCCACGCGAGCTCTACGTTAAAAGTTCTGCCAGTACAATATTACCTACGTTGCATTTTTAATGTTAATATATGGTTTCATTTCAGCCATACTGGGTAGAAAACGCTACTTTTTCCTTCTAACTTTGGGCGCCCGTGGCTCGCAGTGACGTCACAGGGTGGGGCGCCGCTCGAGCTGTGACGTCACGACTTTTTATTCAGCTCATGTCTGTTCTTCCCGTTATTATTGCTCCGTGCGTCGGTACACCACACTCCATAACTTTAAAGGAGCCTAATCTCAGTTAACCTTGGTGTCTCCTCTTGGGATTTGTTGGGGGCTACCTTGGTTCGACTTCGTCGTGGCAATGGATGACGCCTGTATTGTTATTTAAAGCGCCAACCTTTGGTATAAAGAAGATATGTTAAGCTAAGTTTGCTAAATGATTTGCCCGAAACCTCTGGCAGTATTTAGTGTTGGTTTCACCCTTGCGAAGAGTGCCACAGCAACCCTATTACGCTTGAGCCAACAGCAAACTTTTTTCTAAGGAAAAAATTGAGTCTATGGCCGGCGAGAGGGTAGTCAAGTTTAGTTTAAGGCCTGAAATAAGTCTAGAAATGGGAACTGCTGTAAACTGTGGATTCTGCACTCAGAGCATGTTTAAGTAGTAAGGGGGTGAGTTTGCTCACTCCACACAGCACGTTCGCCTCCTGGCGAGGCGCGCGTACTTTTGCGATGCTCAGATTGCAGCGCCAGCGTTTCTGGCTAGCTCACTCCATTGAGGCACATTAACTGAACCAGCTATAAAGGAAACAATCGGGAGCCTTAGGCGTGTCACATAAGCTTTCCGTCTCTCGCGTCATAGATCTGACTACCTTTGGTCGACTGCAGCCGTGCACTCCTTCGAGGTTTTACTTTTATTAGGAAAAGCTCATGGATGGCTGCCTGCTGGGAAATCTCACTTAGGACAGTGGATTTCGCTGAAGAAATGTGGCTTAGTAAGGACTAACATTCAGATGTGGGCATGTACTGTTGCTTGCGGTCACTTGCCTATCAGCGCAAACTAGAACTCGCGGAAACCCACAGCTCGTAGCCCAGAGCAACTTCATGTAGCAGTAGTTTGAGAATCATTGAGCACTCAACACACATTACCCATTTGGGTCCCACCCACTGGACACACACCGCACTTGTTACCAATACGACCCTCGATGTCGCCTGCCTGCACGCGGGCTGCAAATACGAGCCGGATATAGCCGCAAGTAGCCCCGGACGCTCACCTCTCCCTAAAATAAGATCTCACCTTTTCGCTCTCCAAAGCCAATTTAAGCTAAGCCCATTAGGCTTGATTTATCCGAAACTGGAAACAGGAGCATTGGCTTCGTCGTTTGAAACGTATTGTCGGTGTTAGAAGCACGCGATTTTGATGTCGCTTAGAACCACAAAAGATTTTATGTACGGAGCAAAACTGAGTTCTGGAAGAGAAGAGAAGTCGATTGTGAACACACGGCCGAAACTCCAATGAACGAGCAGGAGCCAGCGCATGCGCCTGTCTCAATTAAGTTCCTTAATAGTGCAGCCAATTGGGCTGTAGTGCGCCGTAACGGCAATAGCTCACAGAGGGCCGGAGCGTAACTACTGACTGCTTCCTGGGAAGGGGCCTGTTGGTCCGTCTACTGCCAGTTATCTAATCTAATCGTTATTCTGTCGACGGACTGCTAACTAACCTAATTTATTCTAATCGATAACGCATTTCTTTGGTTACCAGCAGATGGACTGAAGCCGAAGCGCTGCCCGAACTGTGGGACGCTTCCTTCTGTGGGGAGGAAAATTTCATTTGACCAGCCAGCAGCTGCCGACACGGTGCTTTACGGCACCTGGACTGTAGACGCTGCTGCATTGATCCCCATGTCCGGTGATCCCAAGAGGTGAGCAGCCCACATTGTAGTGAACGGCGCAACAAGGAGCAAAGATAAATAGATATATAATATATTTCTGCCTGGGTGGGAAATGTTCTTGCATTGCTACTGGCACAACTTACTTTATTAAAACAACTTCTGCATTCTTCGCATAATATTATCTCAGCTTATTTCGTAAAATGAAATCTGCGCAGAAAAATGCTGATAGTAATTCTTACTAACTATGTTGCAGGTAGCGGCTTCATTGCAGCTACACAAGAAAACTTAACTATGACACCTTCATGCACTAAATGCCCTTTGGTCTGTAGGTACCCCGTATTTTTACGCTATACCCCTTGCCCTTAGGTCTGTGGAAAATTTTATGGCTGTAGCCCTCTAACCTTGCTATGATTAGGTTGTGTTGCCTTGCTCCCCTAGCAAATCAAATATCTGGCCGCCACAGAAGCCATTTTGGCATATTAGCAGCCGAGGGGGGTGAAGATTCTGTCAGGGTAAAAGGATTCTTCGTTCTATCGTATTCATACGGAAACGAACCAATATAGCAAGGTAACAGAGCCTGGCACTATCAGAAAAAAATGCTTCTTACTTATTATATAAAACTGATTAAAATTATAATAATAAAAATTAATTATAATTACCACCTTCAAGATGTTTGTTTTTTTGGCTGGGATTTGTCTATTTGTTTCCTTGTCAGTAACCTAACTCAAAGTTAAACACGAAACTAGGTGAAAACAGGTTATGTAGGCTATTGCTTGGCATTTGGATTCAAGTCGATAGAAACCAACTAAAGTGCTGGTGTCCGGAATTATAGTTATATAATGATATATACGGTATAATAACATTGGATAATAAAAATACTAGTATTCTCGTTACTGTGCACACATCGAGGGTATAAGAGCAGTAACGATTAAAGTTAAATGAAAATTAACAGAATTGGGAGAGCGGGGGTGGGGGGGGGGCGCAAGTGCGCTGTGGCGCCACCGATACCAAGCTGCTTTAATTTTTGCTTTGTACTGACAGAAATTGTACAAGCAGTTAGCTTCTCACATTAGGATGTGAACAATTAATATAGATAATTTTGATTCCAAAGACTTATTTATGAAGCAAAAGGCCAGTTCACACGTCCCTCATCGTAACGCGTTCAGTCAAACTGATGGACGTGGCTCGTTCATTTGATGAGAGCAGCTACAGGAAATGCGAGAGACTGACGGATGAAGAACGTCCTTTTTCTGAACGAGCTGCGTCAGTTAGATTTGGTAAACAGAACCTATACATCCTGAATCAATCTTCCATAGCGTTTTCAAATCATGAACAAGTCGACAAAAATGCTTTTTTTAATGATCAACATCACTGTATTCTCGTTTAACACAAGAAAACAAGCTAAGCTGCAAATGTTGTACTAAGAACAAAGACGCCATTTTTGATTCGACAATGAAGCGTATTGCTGAGTGCTGTTTTCACTTTTATGTTCATCAGGCCTTAAATATTTTGAAAGTAGGCTGTTCCTATCAAAATCCGGCTATGTGATCATGTGATAGGAATGTGACTTCAAACCGACTCGAAATATAAGCGAAAATGTAAGGAAACGATTCATAAATGAACGCGTGGCGTCATTCATTTGGATGAAGGTCGCTTCTATGTGTGGACAGCGACAGAAAAAACTGACCACAACTCGTGTTTAGTTTCATGATTGAACGCGTTACGATGATGGACGTGTGAACTAGCCTTAAGAATTACGGAGAAGCAATCAACGTATGGCTGTGTCGCCAGCCCGAGACCGGCAAACTATTCACCAATAGGATCATGTTTCTGACGCTCTCGTCTGAAGTAACCGCCCATATGTCACCAGAAGGCTCATATTTCAACTAAAACAGCACAAAACGGCATAGTAAAGTGAACTTTCAAAATATTCACCGTCGTAAGTGATACACAGACAATAACACAGAGCTGTAAGATAAACTGCCCCGGTCGGCACGCTTTTTTCCTGAACCTTTCAGCAAGTACACGGCCGAGCTATTGGCTGCCTGAGACTGTACTTGTTCAAAGGTTCAGGAAAAAATTCGCCGCCGGCACCACTGAGACGGCGGTAAATATCACAGACGGAGAGGGACACGACGTCCAACTTCTAAGCGCAGCGCAAGTCGAGAGGTCGACACCGTTGTGACGTCATCATTGCCTCTTGGAGCGCCGGTAGATATCTATTTACGTAGCGCTAGTATCATGGATACGAACATACGATTTATATATGCAAGCGATCAATTTTTGCATCACCGTTGTGGGTTATTGTCTTGCAAATATGCCGAAGAAATGCCAGTTTGTGACCATTTGTGTGTGGCGAACATTTTCAGCCCTTTTTTCCATTTATCATTGAGTCAGTCTTAATGTTTATACTATATAACGTTTCTATAGACGTAGCTAAAAATTGGAAATGGCAGTAAACGTGTCTGGGTTATAGCTTGGCTACACCGATTAGGTACGTCATGGCTCAATGCTATTTTTTTGCTATAAAAATACTCCAGATTTTGACTTGGCTTCATATACATTAATGATTTAATACGCTGTATGCAAGCACGTCACACTTTTACTATTATATAGGAGACAATAAGGTACCAGTGATACGGTCTCGAGAGGGTACATCTGACTTCAGCTTCAACCTGCTGCTCTTCTGCTCTTGGAATAGATCTTACGCTCCGTGGTCATGTTACCTCTCCAGACATAAATGAAGAATGACACTGCTATAGACTTTTCGTAGGGCTTGGCTACCAGTATTAAAAACATAAAAAAAACTAGAGAACCCCGAGAGAGCGTACCTCCGCTAAGCAAGACAACGGTAATGAAAAATTCTAATTGGTTCTAAAACAAGCAAGGCAACGGTAATGAAAAATTCAATTTGGTTCTAAGACGATGATTGATTTTCTTTGTAGCAGTAACAATATCTAATCATTTGTGCCTTTTAGCAGTTACAACAGCTTCTGCAATTTTGCTGAAGATCCGTTGTAAGTTTACGAGTCATGCTGCTAACCAACATTCTGACAAATATTAGTCACACAAACAGACCAAACGATTTTTACCAAAATTGATCAATCATCTCTTTAAATTTTACTAATAATTCCCATAAATTTCATAAGGATCCCTTGGTAGCTTTATGAGTTATCTTGCTAGCAAGTAAAAAATCAAACACAGAGACTAACAAACGAATATAGAGATCGTCGCAATAATATGGTCATTTACTCTTCGTAATTTACCAAACGACTCATGAAAATTTCATAAAAATCCGTAATAACTTTTTGAGTTATGATATTAAGAAAAAAAAAGGAGGCAGACCAATAAACAAACAAATGGAGGAGCGTATCTTCACCAAAAGTTAATTATCTGTTCCTCCTAACATACCTAGCAAGCCATGCAAATTTTGTAAAAATCAATACATAGCCATTTGAGTTATCTTGGTGACTGACAAAGAGACAGACAAACTCGACGGAAACATTTAATTCTTGGCGGAGGTCATCACAGTTGTTTTCTGAATGCTGCAGGTGCATGCCACAGAGATATTACGCAATAAAATTTGAGCAGATGAATTTTACATACGCGTGCGTTGAGCAACACGTCACCCCTTTGCCCGTGTACTGATGAACGTTTTCATAAGATATCATGAGAGGAACTATATGTGATCATTCGACCTGATAAAGATAAATTTTTATTACCTCCAACATCGTTTTCTTGTAACTTCTGTTTCACACAACAAAGCAACACCACCTCGTCGCTAACACCAGCAACAATGCCAGGAACAGGCCGCCACTAATTGGCCGAGCAGCGAACTGCTGTACGCGAGACAGGCACGACTGTTCCGTCTCTCAATAGTCGATCAAAAATGTCTCGCTTCTTCTCACGAGGCATTCAGGCTCAGCGTCGTAACGAGGTGCTCGTTTGCTCGTCTTTACACTTGCGACCAGTTCTCTAGAGATCTGCAAATACTGGACTCGTGTGGAAATTACAATGATACGCGCATGCTATAGGTAGACAGATTTGTGTGGTTATTAAGCTGAGATGCGCATAATGCAGTAGAAATTTGTGTGGATATTACTATGGGATACGGGTAATCCGAGGATGATAAAAAGCTTTGTGTATATATTTATATCGTGTCCGCTTTTTAAGGAAATAGATGGGAAAAAATAGGCCAGGTTGCAGATTTTGTTATTAAGTCGCGTTTTCTTCAATATCGATGATCCGGCTGCAGAAAATGGCGAAAGTGGGATCCTTATCCCTTTACTTGAATGCACTTCTTGCGTGAAACACTTCTTAAAATCGAAGCAAAATATATTTGCAGCTTCTGGAGTCTGATTTTAGGGTTTTTTTTATCACAGGTCATGTCGTATAACTTCAGTAGGTCATCAACGGAGCACTCACGATGGGATTATTTTGAAAGACGGTATCGTGGCTAAGGTGCGTTCACATTGCATGTAAGCTGACTGGAGTTGCTTTCAAGTTTATTGCAGTTTTTTACAGAGGATTTTACTTCCGCCTGTCAATATGGAAGAAGCACGTGAAAGAAGGAGAATGGAGAAGAGAGAACCTAAGGATGAGAGCAAGACAAAGGATCAATGAAAAAGCAAATCAGAGAAAAGATTCCGCACCCGTCTATATTAAGCAAATAATGTATCGAATATTGCGTGAATTTTCCGTAAAATTTTCTTAAAAGTGCACCAAGCTCGATTTTTTTTATTTTTGTTCACATAGTTAGGGAAGAGAAGGCATTTTAAGATTTTTTTCACGAATAACGTTTCCAGTAATGAAGGATTGTATCAGCACCAAAATGTTATTTTAATGTCCTTTAATGGCTGTCCTTGTATCTTTATCTTATGGTTAATTATGCATTTTAGTACATGACTACTAATGTGGTGATCACTCTGTAGTACTACTGTGGTTTTAATTAGGTTTTTCAGTGTTACGAGGTTTTCTTAACCTTCCTTTCCTTACGGCGATAGGGATGAGCTCTACCGCAAGCCACACATACATCAATTTCTGAGGTTATTGCTCCGAACCTATCATTGGAAAAAGTCAACTGTATCTGATGTCAAATAACATTACATGTAGCATCTGTATGCCAATTTTTCTATAAAATTTTAATATTTCTAGAAATTAATTTGCGTCTAACTGTCTAATTAATTTGCGTCTTGGGCCACGGGACATTTAACTACAATACGAACCAGTGCGCGTGAAAATTCCATTTGCATGGGGTGTACGCTCTGGTCAATTCGACTTTTTCTTTACCGTTATGAACAAAAGAACTTTCAGCAACAGAGTTGGAAATCAACCGGGATGCCAAATTTACAACAAAATGCTATGAAGAAGCATGTTAACTTAAATTCTAAAATAATATTTATTGACTCAACATGCTAGAAAACTACTACTAGAAGCAATAGTATACTTGTGTGAATGTCACAGACATCTAATGTAGTGAATAACTATACAGAATGTGTCAAGAAAGTATGAATGATCAATAATTGTATGGTGAAAATTGGATTCCATGAGGAATATGTGTGCCTGCGGCAATGCCAGTTAATGTTCGTGGTACAACTACAATTGTAAGACTATTAATATATATTTTTATTACCATTTCTATGATTAACATCTATATTATAACTACAGTGCCCGCTCTGTCAAATATGAAAGCGAAGAATTTGTGATGATCCATCTTCATTTATCATAACTAGTGCACCAAACGCGACCCTTCTGATGAATAAGTCATAGAAATATATGTTTGAAAACTCTCGGCTCAACAAAAGGTTTGATATGCGCCAAGCGCAACCTTTTTGTTGAATAAATTATAAAAATATATATTTGAAAACATCTCAGCTAACAAAAGGGTTGATAGTCTAGATGAGACGTAATTAAGTGACATCACCCGTAGCACCGTTGAAAATGAACATGTCCAAACCAAGGAGCTTCAATAGAGAAGGAGGGAGCCTTGTGGCCCAGTTACAGACTTGCCAGCGAGTCAACCAGATCTCTTATGGCTGAGACGCTTGTTGGTGGAAAAGACGGGGGAGCATTGAGTTTCACTGGGGAGTAGCAGACGAACTGAGTTGCTGATATGCGATTGGTGCTTAAGTGACTGACTGCAGCCATAAGAGACTCTTTACTGATAGACGATTGGTGCATGGGACAACTGGCTGACAGCCATAAGAGACTCTTGAGCTTCAACGGGCTAGGCTACTGGCTCCCTCCTTCTCTATACAAGCTCCTTAGTCCAAACACGGACATGCAGGCAAGCACCCAAGTGCCTCCCCGTATCCAAGGTACCCTCTCCGCAACAAAAGAGTTGGGTACCTCGGAATTTTTTTCTTCAGTATTAGATAGGGGAAAATAAGGCTTTGGACAGACGGACGGACGGACTGACAGACAGCTCTCTTATTATAGTATAGATTTTCCTATTAATACTATGGCTGAGCAGCGCCACGCTTTCCTTCGGTAATGCTGAGAGCAATGTTTCTTCTTGCCCACAGTCGGTATTGTCTCCCAATAAATACTGAGCTCTGTATCCTGGATATTGATGCTGCCATATGGGCTAACTCAGAACTTTTACGTCAAATGAAATATTCTGTTGAAAGTAAAACCCAAATTGGAGAAATTTATTTGCTGCCAAAAAATCATATGCTTTTCCTGCCTTCTGGCTAATGAAGAATAACGTGCCCCTTGCTTCAATGTCATGCAGCGAATAAGAGCATCAGCGTAAACTCAGGCCAGATGAAATTGGATGAAGGAAATCTCAGAAGAGAGTACGATTAGAGAAGCTGTATGTATCTGCACTGAGTGAGCTACAACGTTGGAGAAGAAAGAACTGCATTGAGATGTACGATTGCCATCATCTGCAACCTGGCCTAATTTCTACCTTTCAGTTTTCAATGACGCTAACAAAAATATATTTCGATGTATGGAAAAAGTGATCAAAATTAGATTCCATAATCGCGCTAAGAGAAGTTCAAGCTAGCTCCATTATTTCGATGCCAAGAACTGTTTCGAGCGAGAAGTGCATTGGCATATATAAAGGAATAAGCATACCACTTGCACTATCTTCTTCTACAATCTGGTCATCGATCTCCATGAAAACGCAACCTAATCACAAAATCTGCAACCTGGCCTATTTTTCGCCTATCTATTTCTTCGAGAGCGTGACCCGAAACATACAAATATATAAATTGAAAAAAAAAAATAAATAAATCCACGCCGGTGTTTATTATATTGGGACTAGTGGACCCGTGCGTGAAAAAATTCACGCAATAATATATGTATTTGCTTAATATAGGCCGATGAAGAATTTTTTTCTTCTTCGCTTGCTTCTTCCTTATCACAAAAAGTGTGTGGTGACACTTCTTCATTGATTGTACTTTCCTTACTAAAATACATAATATTATAGAGGAAAACGCTACGACTGCCAACTCAAATTATCATAAGAGATGCGTGCTTTCTACTGAGCTGTACACTTCATTTCGTCTTCAGCACGATCTTTCCCTTCCTTTGATGACATGCAAAAAAAAAAAAAACTATATAAGTAAACACTGAAACATCGCTGAATTTCATTTCCGCTGCGTATCCAAAATACACAGTGAGATAGCTTCAGCGTAAAAAAATTTTCGCGTCCAAGTAGTTGGAATAAATAACTGTTACGTCTACTGCACCGCGAAAATTAGTTCCTCTACGCTTCGCTAACTTTCTACTAAATCTGTACATCGTAAGCCAAAAGAAAATTTAATTTCGATGTAGAGAAGAATTAATGACTATCAGACTCCACGGGAACAGCAAGAGAGCTGGAAAAGCAAGAACTGCATTCATTGTTACTAACGATTATTAATGTTTCTAGGATAATATAATAGCTGCGTAATATCTCAGTGTTCTCGACTCTCTAGCTATTTTCTCTAATTGATCAACAGATAATTCTTGATAGATTTCATGTACGGTATTTGCATTGAAGTTAACTTATTCCATTTTATTTTCGGCAGAGCACACAATTTT
>LQNS02001155.1:5228299-5239575 GCA_001587735.2 Parhyale hawaiensis
GTCGTGCTATGGCAATATTAGTGTCGTGCTGTGGCAATGTCGGTGTCGTGCTGTGGCAATGTCGGTATCGTGCTGTGGCAATGTTGGTGTAGTGGTGAGGCAATGTTGGTGTAGTGCTGAGGCAATGTTGGTGCCGTGCTGTGGCAATGTTGGTGCCGTGCTGTGGCAATGTTGGTGTAGTGCTGAGGCAATGTTGGTGAAGTGCTGAGGCAATGTCGGTGTCGTGCTGTGGCAATGTTGGTGTCGTGCTGTTGCAATTTTGGTGCCGTGCTGTGGCAATGTTAGTATAGTGCTGTGGCAATGTTGGTGTAGTGCTGAGGCAATGTCGGTATCGTGCTGTGGCAATGTTGGTGCCGTGCTGTGGCAATGTTGGTGTAGTGCTGAGGCAATGTTGGTGTAGTGCTGAGGCGATGTTGGTGTAGTGCTGAGGCAATGTCGGTGTCGTGCTGTGGCAATGTTGGTGCCGTGCTGTGGCAATGTTGGCGTAGTGCTGAGGTAATGTTGGTGTAGTGCTGAGGCAATGTCGGTGTCGTGCTGTGGCAATGTTGGTGCCGTGCTGTGGCAATGTTTGTGTAGTGCTGAGGCAATGTTGGTGTAGTGCTGAAGCAATGTCGGTGTCGTGCTTTGGCAATGTTGGTGTCGTGCTGTGGCAATGTTGGTGTAATGCTGTAGCAATGTTGGTGTAGTACTGCAGCAGTGTTAGTGTAGTGCTGCAGCAATGTTGGTATAGTGCTGCAGCAATGTTGGTGTACTGCAGCAGCAATGTTGGTGTAGTGCTGCAGCAATGTTGATGTATTGCTGTGGCAATGTTGGTGTAGTGATGCAGCAATGTTGGTGTAATGCTGCAGGAATGTTTGTGTAATGCTGCAGCAATGTTGGTGTAGTGCTGCAGCAATGTAGGTGTATTGCGGCAGCAATGTTTTAGTACTGCAGCAATGTTGGTGTAGTGCTGCAGCCTTGTCGGTGTAATGCTGCAGCAATGTTAGTGTAGTGCTGCAGCAATGTTGATGTAGTGCTGCAGTAATGTTGGTGTGGTGCAGCAGCAATGTTGGTGTAATGCTGCAGCAAAGTCGGTGTAGTGCAGCAGCAATATGTCGCTAATATGCCTCCTGTTTGCCTAACGCATTATCTACAAGTACGCAATCTGCTAGCTCAGTACCGATAATGTTCGTTTCTTTATAACAAATAAGTTTATGAACAAAAAAATCTGTATTGATTATAATACTGCCCTGTTCGCGATGTTTTCTTAGTGTTGATAGTATATCTTACCTGTCCTTATCATCACATCTATATACATAAGTTAGTTTAAACTTTACTACCAAAGGGATCTGTGTTAGAAAAGGGGAAGAAGAAAGAGATATAAAGTATGTTAACAGAAATATGGAACCCGTAGACGAAGGTGTTTCTACACAGGAATAACTCTAATGCCTACAGCAGTATACGGCTACAGTCGACCACAGATGATCTGAGCGATGGTGCTGCTTACGGAAGGCTCATACGGCAGCTAAACCGTCCCTTCTTCTTCAACTGAAGGTCAGACCTCCTTTCCAGCAAGCTATGATTGACAGAACTGAAGACGCTGCATTGCCGTGCACCAAGAGTGTCTTTCCTGGTCGAGCTACAGCGCCTGGCTTCGATTGGAACGGGGCATGAAGTTACTTTTTAAACCACCGCGTCCCTTACGACATGATAAAATTTGCCGGTAATAGGTAGGTATCAGGCAGCGTGGCTATGGATACTTCTTGTTAACAAACCGGTCACCATTATTATGACGACAGTGAGCCTATTACATAATATTAATATTATGATATTGCAATAATAGTTTCTCAAATGCCTAAAAAAGAATAAACACTACCTAACTAACATCAACATTCGTGCCTATAGAACCTAAAGATTGCTGCCGATAGTAAACTATTTAATCTATGATATTTTCTTGCCGATGCGTTCAATGAACTTTCCCTCCATCCTCCTTTTCGTCAGTTCAAACACACTCGCTGAAAGATCCCCTATTTTCGGACGCCATACTTTAGCACCAAAGTCTTTGTTCATCGGAAAAGTTAAAGGGAGATTATCGGCACATTACCGGCATACTTTACGACCGGGGCATTTAATGCACGGCCTGCTGGCAAAAAAAAATAAAAAAAAGAAGAAAATAAAACTCCACTGAATGCTCGCGTTGCACGCCTGGATGAAAGTTAGGGGAAATTATCGCCCCATATCGGCCCAACTTCAATATTGGGATATTTTCTGCACATAGCCGCAATTTTTATATTAGGTGAGTTTTGTGTGCGCTTCCCTTAAATTTCGGTTTGGCTTAATGTTGTTTAATGTTTTGGGTCTTACATTTTCTTTCAGCCCGTCAACCCGTGATGTTTTAATAATAACAATATTCATAATAATAATATCAACAACAATAATAATAACCTTAGTATATTATTCACATCAGCCTGCGTTATTTTACTACAAAGGTTCTTTTCTTGGTCCAATTGTATCCCTAAGAGAAATAAAAACCTTTTTAGAGAGCTAACAGAGCCTGGTTAAATATAGGGGAAATTTTAGTGCAATGTAACAATGTTACAACCTTGCTGGGGTCAGCATTGGAGATTATGCTAGGATGGTGTGATGGCAAAATCAATGGTACGATGGCCATCGCTCTTACGATGGAGAATGCAATACCATCGCTCCATCGCCATCGGAACTAAAATCACCAGTTTTCATCGTCGATGACTTACGATGAAATAACCATCGGCGATTGCCATCGTGGGGCGTCACAATTGGTAATGGACCATTAACACATTTTAAAAATACATAGATCTCAAACCACAAACATTGAATAAAAGCAGCATCTCTTATATAACTTCGGCCTGTGTGTGATTTTCACACCAGTAATACTATACCTGCCCGATAAAAGGTACGAAATGTAAGGCCCAGGTTACTCGGGTTAATAAAAGCCTGCTTAATTAAGGGCAACCTTCGGACGAAAATGAAAGTTTTTAAATTAGGACCGATTTGAATGGAACTTGGTACAGATATGTAAAATCGAAAGAGTAACATTTTTGACTCACGTCATTTTCCATTTTCTCCATAGAAAACGAGTTATTCAATGAAAACGGGGGAAAAGGGGGGCTGGGGAAAACGCACCTCCTCCTACAGTTTCTGAGCTACAGAAATAATTTTTGTATCAAAAGAAGCAGAATTTTATTGTCTACAAGGGAAACTAATGGAAGTTTTGATTTTCAAAATATTTTTGATAATTCTAAAAAAAACAATTTTTTTCAAGTTTTTCTCAAAAACTGCGCTGTCACTCATTTCCTAATTAAAAAATGAAAACCAACATTAGTGTCCCGGATAGAAAATAAAATTCCGTGTCTTTTCATAGCAGTCATCTCTGTAGCTCAAAAACTGAAGGAGATGCATTTTGAAGTAAAAAAAATAATAGTTTTCCAGGGAGGCCCTCGGAGCCGCGCTCCCGTTTTCTTTGAATAACTCATTTTCTATGGGGAAATTGAAAAAAGTACAGGAGTCTAACCCACATTCTTTTTCGATTTTACATATCTGTATCAATTTTCATTGAAATCGGCGGAAAAAATTCTTTTTTATTTTCTTAATTTCCTTTTTCTTGTCAGCCCGCCAAAGGGTTCAAATAATTCATTTTATTTACTTACCGATTTGAGTGAAATTTCGCAGTTATAAGTAAATTGAAAATAAATTCGTAATAGACTCCTGTACTTTTCCCATTTTCCCCATAGAAATGAGAATATGGGAAAATTACAGGAGTCTAACCCACATTTTTTCCGATTTTACATGTTTCTACCAAGGTTCATGAAGATCGGCCCAATAACAAAATGCTTTTTGAAGTAAGAAATAAACCCACTTAGGGTTGCATTGGCTGCTTAAAACTTTACCTGCGTGCCTGTCTAGCTGATATAAGCTACTGTTTAGTGAAAAAAAGGAATTTTGAGAATATCAGGATTTTTTGCCCGAACGCTCTCCTGAAATTTATAATCACCCGCGAGCGAAGCGAAGAGCGGTGATAATGTTTTTTTTTTTTGAAAATTTAAGTCTGTATATGAATATATTTGTTTGTTTGTCCACTCAATAATTGGTCGAAGGTGTTGAGTAAGGTTCATAATTTTTGCAGGGAGTCTAGTGGGTTGCCCTCGATGTGACCTATTCCAAAAAAACTAGGATAAACTGGCCATAAAAAATGACGGCGATGAAATTTGATCTCCACCCAAAAAAGCTAGAAAGGAGTTGAGCTATGTTCATGAGTTTCTGTAGAGAGTCTAGTGGGCTGTCCTCGATGTGACCCATGCCCAAAAAAATAGGATTAGCAGGCCATTAAGAATGACAGCGGTGAAATTTCCGTCCCAGCCAAAAAAAGCAAGAAAGAGTTGAGCTATGTTCATGAGTTTTTCCAGGGAGTCTAGTGGGCTTTCCTTGATGTGACCCATGCAAAAAAAAAAAAAAAAAAAAACAAGGATTAGCTGGCTTTAAAAATGACAGCGACGAAATTTGCTCTTCACCCAAGAAAGCTAGAAGGAGTTGAGCTATGTTGAAGATTTTTTGTGTCTGATGGGCTGTCCTCGATGTGATCTAAAAAAATAGGCGATGAAATTGGCTCTCCCCACGGGTGATGGTCTTACGCCACAAGGCGTTCTAGTTGAATAAATTCTCATCAGAGTTAAGATTCAGTTTCAGTGTTAAAGTTCTCTATATAAAGTTTAATTTGTATTTGCCTAGTAGCTAATATGCTTCCAATGTAATAAACTTTCACAACCCAATATCAATTAACATTATTAAATCTGGGAAATGTGTTAAAGTAAACGTTGTAACCCCCTCTTTCAAACTCGTATGGCTGTTTTTCTGTAGTTTTAGCCTTACTTCATCATTTCATCGGCATCGGAAGTACAACCGATGACGATGCCCATCGTATGTCATCACCGATGGCATATTCAGCCATTTCATTGGACCAGCGCTTCCTCGTAAAACCATCGCCGATGATGAAAATGGTCATCACCGATTGTCTGACACAATTCCATCGGACCATCGCTATCGCCGATAGATTTGTTGCGATGTTCCATCGTAAAATCGCAGTTCATCCAATGGCGATTGTCTTCACACCATCGCCATCATATAATCGGCGATGGCCATCGCGCCATGCCTTGTGACGCCTTATGACGCAAAAGTGGCGCTATATTGGTGACAGGGCTAGACTTTATCGGTGCCTCGCGGGCCACGTCTGTGCGTGGGTTGAGTGTCTCTGAGACCCTTGTGAAACTTGTGCTATGCTGCAGGTTGAGGGTTTTCATGAGAACTCTAATATTTATCTCTGTATTTCCGGAGCAAAAGGCATACTGGCGATCCTCCATTCATGCGGCATTCGTTTATGCGGTCACCCATTAATGCTGTAAAAATTGTCTTCCCGGTATTCCACGTATGCGACGCTGAATCTTTTTTACGCGGTACCATAACCCAACTTTTCTGTTCCGGCATCTCTGCTAACGTGCAAGTTGAGCGTCGTTACTTCACAGTGGAAGTATCATTTTTGCATTATAGTTTCTAACGTCTCTCCTACCGCACTGGATTCTAAAAAACGAGTAAGAATGAACTATGTATCGGAAAGAAGACAAGCATTATAAATAAATGGGATGAAGGTGAAAAAGCGTCAGAAGTTGCAAAGTTCATTAGCATTATTGAAAGCCAAGTTAGAGTAAGAAAAGCATATGTGAAGCATATTTGAACTTGCGCAAACATTTCAATTATCACTGTTAATAAAAATCTGAGCAGCACCCAACAGTGGAGAAATTCCATTAATAGCAACTAGTTTTGGTCCGGACAGACCGCATTAATAGAGGAACGCCAGTATTTCAGTTTGCATCATTTACAATATTTCATGATTAATGGTCTGAGGCGTTTTATAGCCATGCTCGTGCAACCCCTTGTGCAAGTTTGACGTTTGGAGCACTAGCGTTTGCTGATTCACTCACTGCCGTCAAGTCGGGTGTTCTATTCTCGATCCGGAAACGAAGTCTTACTGTGCAGTGTCGGCATTTGTCTCCTATTCATATATAGATATATACAGTATAGTCAACTGGGGGCACTGGCCTATTCAGAACAGGGGATGGTCGATGGGAAGGTGGGTGGGGTCAGTTGTGAAGAACCTTTTGTCTATGACACCGTAGTAGCTTGGACAAACATCGGCCAACTGCATCCGAGCACACCTCTGGGCCATCAAAGATATTTACTCGAATCTGCAGTTCGAACCAGTGCATGTGGACATCCTAGTTGGGGTGAACGGTAACATCAACTTTAACCTAGCAAAGTAGACCGCCTTAACATTACAAACTACCTCTACCGTCCACAATGAGCATCAATTGGAGGGCTGATAGGCTTAGCACAGTAACACCTTGGGCGTTACTGCACTTGTATTAGCTCTCCGACTATCACGTGAGGGGCACCAGTTTTAATGTTTGCTCAAGATAACGTGCCATAAAGTTCTAACAATAGAGATTATAGACAGATCCAGCAATCCCTACGCAAACCCTTAATCGGGCGACCATTTAATCGCTCCCAAGGAATAGCATTGCGCCAGTCACGATCTACAGTCACCCTGTAGGGGTGGGAACACTGAAGTTACTTCTGGCTCCACGAGTCGTGCAGATATTCGGACAGGGATAGTATCTGATAGACTAGGCCCCCGGGGAGGGGGGGGGGGCACAGGTACAGAGGTCACGTAGTGGAAGGCTCAAGCACAGTCGCCGCAGCGCTATAAAATGGCGGCAAGTGCTGATCACAGGTGCCATCTTGTATGCAAACGACGCAGTATGGCTGCGGCAGAGGCGCTTGAGAGCCTGGCGTGGTAATGAAAATGGTGCTGACAGTGCAAAAAAATTTGCAGTCAATACCAACACGACCTCACGAGAAGAAAGAAAACGCGCGACTGAGTCTAGAAGATTATGGACGAATTCAGTTAGCCACTTTGAGTCAGACAGTCTAATTTGTACAGAATTCTAAACCTAAACTTTGTGGACTCGTCTTTTTGCATCGTATTTTGGTTGTTCTGAATCCGCTTAAGACGAACTGAAACTCTATTGAATTTGAGGTCGCCTTAGGGGAAATTGGTTCGGGATTAACGGCTAAAAAAATGAAAGTGCAGTCTGATTTAGAAGAATTTCAGTTGCGAGGGTTTACAGCGACTAATGTTAGCCCTTGGACCAGTGTTTCTTCATTTGTTGAGCTCGACAGCTCAGCCATCTTTATGTCATCTTGGCTGTGCTGGAGTAGTTATGCTGGGATCGAAACTATTCCGCGATTGAAAATTCAACCCTTTGCCTCCTGAAATTCAGATAACATTTTTTTTTCACTTTTTTTTGTTAAATTTATGAAAAATAGGTTAGTTAAACACATATTTGAGAAAAAATTTAGTTTTAGTCGCAATAAACAGTATTTTTTGCATCGGCTACTACAGATGCCGTCAGTGTCTTGGGTAATTTACATGATGCATAGCTTTTTTATAGGGAAAAATAGAGCGTGGCATCTGATGATGCCGTCAGGAGGCAAAGGGTTAAGATCTCTATAGCGAAAGGAAGAATTTAATTATGTGAACACTTTTGATGCTAGACTTGAAAATGAACAGCAAAATAAAAAAAAAAATATTCAAGATTGCGATCAAGTGTGCGAAATTAATTCAAATTATATATATATATATAAACGACGGTGGTGGGCGTCCATTCCACGATCAAAACAAATTTTTATTACAGTTGAATTAATTACGGGCTCGTGGGTCCAGTCTCGATTTTCGTGTTTATTTTAAATTTTGAACCGAGATATTGATATGGAACACTATATCATTTTTTCATGGAAGGACGCCGAACTTTCAATTTTGGAATAGTCTCGATTGTGGGAAAAAATCCACAGCACTGAAAATTGGAGATCCTCTCTTAAAAAAACCGCTTATCTATCTGCCAACTGTTGTTTTGGGAGGAGCAGCAGAAACTTTTTACAGCGCATGCAATATATTAGTGACTCCCACTCAAGTTCTGTTAATGACTTTAGGTTTACTGTCATTCCAAAGCCTAATTTTCTGTGGTCTCAGTGTATCCTCCGGGAAAGTCCGTCTTAACGCAATAAGAGTTCGCTAGAAATGACTGTACTGGCGTGGATAGTATCCTCTGGCACATCATCCCCTTGGTGGAAACACGGATAAAAAAAGTCATATCGCAAGTCCCTGCAAGCCAGCTTCTTCTGTGGGTGAACGAACCCACTACCGAGGTATTCATCTGGTAACAGAACGTTTTTGACTCACCCTCCTACAATATTTACTTGAGGGGAAGGGCGCGAAAATGGCTCAAAATTTAGTATTAGCGTTCTTTTAGTGAAATTTTATCCTTGGATGAGGACAGACCTGTAGCCAAAAGATATTGGCCCTGAGCTCATTTGAACACCTCTAAATGGGGGCGAAGTCCCCCTCCAGAGTAAGCATCAATTTAGAAAGTCCACCGATTTGGCTGAAACGTTGTAATTGTATGTAGAATTGAAAACAAAATCGATTTTCATCCACGAAATTTTCCCATTTTCTTCTTTGTTTTCTTTGTTTGTTTTTTTTCAGAAGTTACCTATAATCATACAAGTACTGTTATTATTATATATTATGGATAACTTTATATAAAATCTGAGAAATTATAAAAAAATATCAGTTAGATATGAGGGTCATATCAGAGACAAACTATGTGAAAAACCTTTAAGAACGAAAACACCTACTTCTGGGAGTTTCATCTGGAGCATAAATTGGCTGATCATCGAAGGGCTATGTACAAAATCCATAAATCATATGTGCATGACCAATTAAATTTGAAATAATAACATATTTCAACAATTATATATAGCTTCTATTTCTATGAATGCTTTCGAACTATTTTTCCCATAAAATAATTGTTTTTTGGCTTTCCTCAAAACTGTCACTTTCTACATTCAGCTCCCATAGAATTTTACAGTTTTTAGAATAAAAAAAAAAGACAGTTTTGGACTCGTCAGACCACTCTCCACAAACGAACGCTTTTAGATTTTCTATTTTCTGCCTTGTTTTCTTTCAATGTAGCAATTTGCAGCGTAAACTTACATATTTTGAAAATAATTTTAGTCTCTGGTGAAAGCGTAAATTGAAAGAAAACGAGACAAAAAATGGAAAATCCAAAAGTGTACGTTTGTGGGGAATGCTTTGACAATTCTAAAACTGTCTTTGTTTTATTCCAGCATAAAAACCGTAAAATTCTATGGGAGCTGCGTAAACAGTAGGAAAAGGAAGTTCCCCTGAAATTTGATGATAAAAAGGAAACGAAAAAGAAAACGGGAAAATTTCCTCGAACAAAAAAATTTTCCTTTTTTGATTTTACATATCGGGTGCGAATTTCGTTGCAATCGGACTGTAAATAAAAGAATAACAAAAAAGCGGGCCCCTCTTAATTGTCGTTTTGTAAAAATACACTACTACAGATATCGAGCGCAGTCTATAAGGTAACTTTCATTAAATGGTCTCACCCACTTAACTTTAACTGATTCGAAAATACAGATGTTAATCGCAAGCTAATTGCGCCTAATTACTTAAAATGGTTGCCGATTTATTTCTGCTCTCATTCATGAGTGATTGGCTTGAGAATAATCCTGGAAACCTCATCCAGAGCACAGACGTTGATGCTCATGCATAATGTTTCGGGCAAGGTGCAGCTAGAGAAATCAGCTAATCTCTACAGTACGGACTTGTTCCCATCGACGTCATCTCATTTAGATGAAAAATAATTAAATGGACTTGCTGAGTTTTACGGCAATAACGAAAAAAAAAGCTGGCAGTTTCCTTGAACCCCCTCATCTATGTTCACGGTAGTAATTGATGATCCGACAGACAGTTCAGTGGGAAGGCTAATAATCAAGATCGCAATGAAGAAGAAATTGAGTAGAAGTTCTCAGATCCGACCCGTTGTCTGTACGACCATCGGTCCATTGCACCGCAGGATGTCCTTACGGATGATTGAACCGCAGAGACGAGAGGTTGTGCTTGTGTTTCAGTAGCATTGCCGCAGTGCGCTGTGCTGGACTACACTGGGATGCGTTAAAAAAAAACTCGGCCTTTGAAATTTTTCCAAGTGTTTTAGGTTTTTTTTTATGCTGAACTCGACAATGACATTTACTTTCGCGAGTCAGCTCTGGTTTTTAAAAATATGGGACATTCATAATTCAGGATATATTGCGTGCAGTCTACAGCATAGTTAAAAGTGCTTATTAGGTTTGTGGTTCCCATACACGATAGCAATTATTTAAAAATATAGATTTGTATCTTTGCAGATCTATATTATTGTGTAATAATAATTAATCGTAACTGTACAAACCAATCTTATAGGTTTTGTTATATCTGGGGCCATGTGGTTTTTCTCAACTACCAAGCAAAAATTACGAACTCAAAGAAAGAGACATACGAAGGCTACTTTGGAATGAGACTAAGACATCAGGATAAGCCATTTGCCCCTCATATCTGCTTCAATACCTGTGTGAAGAAGTTACTGGACTGTGGGAATAAGAAAAGGAAGAAGATGCCATTTGCTGTACCAATGATTTGGATGGAAGCAAGGATAGTACAACAGACTGCTACTTCTGCATGGCAGATCTCAATGGCATCAATCGTAAAACAAGCACAATGTTCTTGGCTTCCACCAAGATCTTCGTAGTATGGAGGAAAGGAACGGTGTCAAGGCCGATGAGAGATAAACTTTTTTGCTGACTACCGTTGGTCTCTAAAGAGGGATTTGCAGTCTATTCAGCACAGCCAGAAGTCCCTGAAAAAACCATTCATCCATAACAAGATTATTTTGTGCATTTCATTCTCGTACCATTAGTGAACTAGTAAGAATTTTAAAAGATTCTGTCAAGAAATCAATAATATTTCCTCTAACTTCTTTCATTTATCGACACCTAGACTATATATATATATCTATTTTTAATTTTGAACACGTGCTTTTATTCAACAAACACGAGCTTATTGAGCAAAATGAGTGGGATATAAATAAATAAAACCTAAAATGTAGGCTGCCACTGCAGCGTTTGCACTACAGCCAGTGCCAATGGTAAAGCTACGAATATCTCTCGGGAGCTAAAAAAGTGTATGCCAGTGCGGTGTTATGTGCCAGTGCGGTGTTATGTGCCAGTGCGGTGTTATGTGCCAGTGCGGTGTTATGTGCCAGTGCGGTGTTATGTGCCAGTGCGGTGTTATGTGCCAGTGCGGT
>LQNS02001155.1:5253326-5265799 GCA_001587735.2 Parhyale hawaiensis
TGCACGAAGACCAATCTCATTCAGTCGCCGTGATACAGTGAATCTGGAGATGGTTTCGTCGATAGTATCATTCATTTGCCTAGAAATAGAAGAGGCAGTAGCAAAACGGTCCTTTAAGTCTGTGCGTTGGATGATCCTATCCAGCCTAGCAGAAGTTTTTCTGGGCCTCCCACGTTCCCGAACACTCGAAACACGTCCAAGGTCTTCATAATCTTTCACAATTCTTCCAACAATACTCTTTGAACGATTCACCTGTTCTGCGATTGCCCTGATGCTGAGATTTTGTTTGTGTAACTTAAAAATTTTCATGCGTAAAGACTTATCAACTTTTTCCAGGGTAGCCATGCTTGCAGTACTTGCAATGTTTACATATGACGTAATCAGTCTTCTTCTTCTTCGGAAATGCAAAAAAATGGGGTCACTGAAGATTTAAATTACAAGATTTGAAAAGTGTCCCTTAATTCTGCTCACACTAAATTCATAATTACAAGTGAAATATACATAATTTTTTTCTTATCCTTCGGATCGTAATAAATTCTTAGCATGTTATTAGGTATCCCAATACCTTTTTTGTGTTAAAATTTCAGCGTTGAACCGTTTACAGTTTTTGAGATATGAAATTTTTTATTTTTGTCCCTTAATTATGCTCGCAAATGTATTAGAAGAGTTGTTAGACCGCTGCGCTCGCTGTTTCGAGGTCTGAGGTTCGCTTCTAAACCAGTAAGGTAAAGTCTTCTTAGGAGAGAGGCTGCAGCGTCAGAGTTTCTTACATTCATGATCTACAACTACCTTTATAGAACCTGCACTTTTAAGCCATGAACGCTTGTTCTCCATCATTGAGTAAGATTCTAAAACTTTATATAAAATCTTCCAGTACATCAACGCAAGGAGGCTGATGTACTAAGGTACACTCGTCTCAAGAATGACCTTTACTTTTTCTGCGTGTGCCTCGAACCAACTCCAAAATTTCCTGAACGATCCTAACTGAAAGCGCTTTTTCCGATGCTCTATTGAAAAACTTGGCATTAAAGAAGAAACCATTTTCATCCTGACTACCACAGAACGAAGTTTTTAATTCAAATAAATAATAAATTTTTGAAACGCTTCTGAATTGAACGCTCTGTTTTGAATGTTAGCTGTGTATCTGTACATCGCACAGACATCTTTTTTTTTATCTCGACTGCTATTAAATGAACGAACTTTTCGATATAAGACAACCGCTCGACATTATTACTTATTTAAGCTGAATATTTTTTTTTAACGAACGACATTACGAAAGTTCTTATTCCAATAACATCGAATACCGAGCCCTATACCACACGGTCACCCTCTCCTATACTTCTGCTACTTCAGAAGGAACATTTTAACTGTAAGGCAATTGAAAAATTTGCGTGTTGGATTATAACGTAGTTGGCACACGCATGGCCCCTGGCAGCGCACGTCCACACTCTCACGTCTCCCCACCATGACTGGCTCATGCAAAACTAACGAGGTGCAAATGCACTAAATCTGTCGACCAAAGTACTCGCATGGCCACAATTTTGGCTTTTGAGACAACTCAGAGCGACTCATTCATATGGAGGGCACTTTGTGTCAGCGGAGTTAGAATGGCATGGCTTTCTGGAGGCTTGTTGTGAAGGATTTTAGCGGGCGAGTAGATGTGATGGGCGAGACGTGGTGCGCAGTATGCTGCAGGACTCCTCTAAAGTTATGTCGTTGACGTCATTGGCTGACGGCTTTACTGTGAGTAAATTGTTATTTCAAAATCAGCACCGGCAGCAAATGCCTGCTTTGACGTGCTGATGCTGCACGAAAGCAGAAGATTTTTGCAGTACCACCACACAGAGGCAGCAGATACTTTCCATCAGCAGTTCTTGAGTCTTGTGTACGCAGACTTGAGTTTAATTAGCAAATGCAGGTGATAGTCTACAATGAATTTTAAGCATCAATATTAAGGCGAAAACTATAGTTTTAAAAGCCATTTTTACTAAAACTGAACGTTTCGGCTCTTTGGCCTTAATCAGCAGCTGAAATATACAATTAGGAGACTGTTAAAATATACATCTGAGGGCTGTACACCAATGACATGAAGAGGGGGCAGTAACAGAATGTAACTAAAAGACAAACCTAACTATTTACAATTTGGAGAGGATGCGATGACTGCAGGACAATAATTTTAGTATTTTAAGCCTTAGAACTCTGCATCTTAGAGTCCCTTTACATAGCAAAGCTCAAACCTAGCCTCAATGACCTGCAGTCATCGCATTATCTCCAAATTGTAAATAGTTAGGTTCGTTTTTTAGCTACATGCTGTCCCCTCTTTGGTGTACAGCCCTCAGATGTATATTTTAACAGTCTCCTAATTGTATATTTCAGATGCTGATGATGGCCGAAGAGCCGAAACGTTCAGTTTTTAAGTAAAAATGGCTTGTAAAACTATAGTTTTCGCCTTAATATTTATACTGAAGCTGTGTAGAGCGATGAAACCTAACCTAATGAATATTGAGTACATATATATATTTATTTGTCTAAAATGAGGGCTGCATTTACAAATCGATTATTATCCGAGTTCGTTAGAAATATCTTCGAAAGATGTCATGGATTTGCCGTGCAAAAGTCGAGCTCAGTAAGATTAAGTTGTCCGGCATATCACAGAGCATACGTCTGTGGCCTATGTTGCTTCTGGTGGCTGCATGTTACCATTCCTGGCAGCTACAGCACAACCACGTCCTTTAGCACCAGGTGCCTGTAATAAAATTTACGTAGCAAAACCCGTGGACTTAATCAGAGTGAAAAAATTCCATGAAAGTTTGTTATTGAAGGGTGACAGTTGTATTTTCAGATAGATTACAAATCTCAGCAAAAGCCTCTTTTATTCATCATAATGTTTCACGAAGTATTATATACTGCTAACGTTCTATAGTTTACAATCAGTGTAGTCTAAAATAGAGAAGACATTTGAATTTACTAGGAATTATCAAACTCTTCTTTGCGCGACGAATATTATGAAGTGTACGTGGGATGGGGGTGAGGGGTCACGTGCCTTCTAGAGTCCCCACACATGCCTCCAATACTCTTCATACAGGCCTCCAATACTCCCCACACGTGCCTCCAATACTCCCTACACGTGCCTCCAATACTCCCCACACGTGCCTCCAATACTCCCCACACATGCCTCCAATACTCCCCACACATGCCTCCAATACTCCCCACACATGCCTCCAATACTCCCCAAACATGCCTCCAATAATCCCCACACATGCCGCCAATACTCCCCACACGTGCCTCCAATACTCCTCACACGTGCCTTCAATACTCCCCACACGTGCCTCCAAAATTCCTCACACGTGCCTCCAATACTCCTCACACTTGCCTCCAATATTCCTCACACGTGCCTCCAATACTCCCCACGCGTGCCTCCAATACTCCTCACACGTCCCTTCAATACTCCTCACACGTGCCTCCAATACACCCCACACGTGCCTCTAATACACCCCACGCGTGCCTCCAATACTCCCAACACGTGCCTCCAATACTCCTCACACGTGCCTTCAATACTCCCCACACATGCCTCCAATACTCCCAATACGTGCCTCCAATACTTCCCACACGTGCCTCCAATACTCCCCACACGTGCCCCCAAAACTCCCCACACGTGCCTCCAATGCTCCTCACACTTGCCTCCAGTATTCCCCATGCGTGCCTCCAATACTCCCCACACGTGCCTCCAATACTCCCCACACGTGCCTCCAATACTCCCCACACGTGCCTCCAATACTCCCCACACGTGCCTCCAATACTCCCCACACGTGCCTCCAATACTCCCTACGCGTGCCTCCAATACTCCCCACACGTGCCGCCAATACTCCCCACACGTGCCTCCAATACTCCCTACGCGTGCCGCCAATACTCCCCACACGTGCCGCCAATACTCCCCACACGTGCCTCCAATACTCCCCACGCGTGCACCGTACAGTGCCGCACTTACTTCACGTCCCCTTTAACTCACAGCTCCTGCGCGCTGGAGGCGGCCGCTGATCCCACAGGTGAGTCCTTGACGGCCTGCCAGCAGTTATCAATAATTAAGCTCCCAGGACCTCACTTCAGTAAAGGGAAGAGGTGGGCACGTGCGTCCCCTTTTGGGCCTCATTCCCGTATGGAACAAGAGCTGATGACACTGATATCCATCCTTTAGATACTGTGACAGTTCGGCTTCTTTTTTTTATAACTGAACTGCAGAAACAGACTACTGAATCAATTCCTCAACCTAGAAACTGTGAGAGTCAAAGTGAGCTACTGCTATGGTACAACCAGCGTCTCTGCCAATGCTTAGAAACCTTGCTTGAGTTTTTACCCAAGATTTTGGGTTTTCTCTTAAAGTCTTGGGCTGGATTCTGACAACCTTCGCTTCTTTGTCTTTATAATGATGGAAATACAACTAATGAGCTCGTCAAGCCCAGTAAGGAAGCAATGAAGTATATGATATCTTAAAAACTTTTAGATGTTGTTTTGCAATCTTGCCATTATCTTGGGTTGTTTTTGTTACATGCTGTTTTTACAGTGTAATCTTGGGTTTTCTCAAAATTCTCACTGGTATTTCTGATCTCTACGTAAGTGATGTGGCACTACTTGTTTGCATAGTGACGAAGTAAGAGCTGTAAGCGCCTGAACTCTACATGAACCAGTCCACTAAAGTAGTCGCATTAATTAAAAATAACCAGTTGTTCATCATTCCAGGGTATCTGCCCATTAAATGATTGATTGTCCGATTAGTTAACAACCGCCCTGGTGCTACTGGCATATTATTTTTTATAGAATACCCGCAGAAACGCGTTGTCCCAAAGCCAGCAGTCATTGCCGTGGTTGGCAAGGAAATACCCGCCTTTGTGCATGGGAAAGCGTGCTGGCTTAGACACAGCACCACTTTTATGTGTGTATCGTATACTACAATAACTCTCAGCCTGGTGAAAATGTGAATTTGTTTTTCGTACATGAATTTCAAGAAAGATGATAGACAAGGATATGTTAGTATACAGTTTGTACTCTTCTTACCCACCTGACACTTTGTATTATTCAGGGCATTGTTTCAACCATACAATATATGTGTATTCTAGTCCTCGATACGCAGCCAGATGGGCTTCAGAGCAATAACTATCATTTTTTTCATCAAATACACTTTCGATCCCTGAACATGGCAAAAGTAATAGGCGTAAACGTTGTATTGAATTTTAATACAATACTTTATGGTATAATCAAATTTTATTCACTTATAGTTTTAAAAAATGACTTGTACATGTCTTTTCACTTTCAGGAATGTGGAAAAAGTGCCTAAACTGAATTGTAAAATGTAGTATTGTCGCTTGAAACAAAGCTGAATGATCATCATATGAAACTCGAGAGGTTATTACCTCTGACAAGGAGGTTATGTTTTTGTCATGTTTGCCTGTCGGCTGTTTGTACGTTTGTATGTCTGTCTGTCACCAAGCTATCTCAAGAAGTTCTGAACCGATTTAAACGAAATTTACAAGGATTGTTTGGTATGTTAGGAGAAACAGATGATTAACTTGTGGTGAAGATATGTTCATCCGTTTGTTTGTTGGTCTGCCTCATTTTTCTCAATGACATAACTTAAAAAAGTTAGGGATGGATTTTTATGAGAGTTGATAGGTATATAACTAAGAGTGAATGACCAAATTTTGGTAATGATCCGTTTGTTCGTTCGCTCGTTTGTCACTGTTTTTAATTTTGTGCTTGTTAGCACAATATCTCAAAAAATAATGAATGAATCTTTATGAAATTTACAGGGGTTGTTAGTAAGGTCAAAAGACATGAATGAATGAATTTTGGCGCAGATCGGTTTGTTCGTTTGTATGTTTAACTCATGTTTGTCATAACGTTTGTTAGCAATATAACTCAAAAAGTTATGAACGGATTTTCACGAAAATTGTACAAGCTATTTTTACTATCAGAAGACACAAATGATTGGATTTTGGAGTTTATACAAATGAAATTATGGTTTCAGAGCCATTTTGAATGTTTTGCTACCGTTGCCTCGCTTGGCGGAGGTATGCGCTCTCAGAGTGCTCTAGTTTGTAAACTGCGGCAACCTCGTCAATTCCACCTGATGAATCAAGTTGATTCTAACCCTGTTAATGTAGTGCATTTGTTCCATTAGTTCGCCAATGATCAAATATTTCTGAAAATGAACAGCAATACCAGAACTTGATGATCTTCAAACCAATTTCCGGATCACTTTAGAACGTCAAGGCCGCCTCACCGCACAAGGTCTGACGGCGGCCAAAGAACAGCTCCCTCTAGTGCCCATTACGTTCAGCTCCGACAACAGCCGAAAGTCACTCAATGTTGGGACATCCGAAGGACATTCTTCATTAAAAAGAGCTAAGTGGGTGCTGCCTCGCCGCGTTATTGGATGAACCAAGCGTCTATAGGCATTTGGCCAAGTTAACGAAGCTTTTGCTTGCCGCCTAGTGAACTCTTAGTTCAGGACACTCCGAGGCTTTTAGCTGGACGACCGTGTTGTTGCGGCAGAGAAAACATTAGGTGACTTGAAGGTCTCTTTTGACCTCAACGTTCGAGGGTAGGAAGTTAGCGGGACGAAGTGCAAGATAAAAAAAAGGTCCTTGAGTTTCCACAAGTTAGCTAAAAGAAAAATATGTTGATTGGCGTAAACCTGGGCTTTACCCGCACAAATATCGACATACCGTACCTTGACTACCTTGATTATTCGTACGAGGCTCAGGTGGCGATACACACTTCAAATATCTTGTACAGAGGTGATTCTGTATTCTATGATTAGCGGGAGGGCTAGTAGCGAGTTATCCCCACATTGCACGTAGCCGCTTACAGTTGGTTTGTCTGGAAGTTACAGTCAGTATGCTTCCAGGAAGATTTGAAACTTTACAGTTTCAATACCGATGGCGTTTCAATTGGCTCTGCTGATATTTTTATCGAGTTAAAAAGCTCTGGAATGAGCTCAATCATAACTTACATAGGTTTTTGAGTAAAAAATGGAAATTTGTAAAAATGATATCGATTTTACAGGTTACACATTACTTTTATAATACTACAACATCGACACAACTGAAGGATGTTAGCAAAGTATTTCTTAAATTATTAACCTACTCTATGTATCTCTTGCGCTCATGAATGTGAGTCAAACGAAATATGATTAATTACTAGCTTTATATTCATTTTCCGTGCGCGTACAACTCACCACATATGCAAGAGATCTTTCAAATTAGTTTTATCTGCGATAAAACTGAGCATCGATAGTGAAAAGTTTGCATAATCATTAAGAGTGTAATGGATGAGTAAACACCTTTGAGTGCAACTCTCACTCACCTGAGCTCAGTGATAACATTGAGTAATGTGTTCAGTATAGCAGTTGAGTAACGCACCGGACGCACCAGGCTGCACGGGTGCTGGGGGTCGTCAGCAATTTAACCGTTTTAGTGCTTTACTAGACGAAGTGTTTAACCGCTTAACTATTGACCGGGTGAAAGATTTAACCCTTTCGCCAGTTAGAGGGTGGAAGATTTTACGCTTTAACCTTCTGCCTTACGAAAGATTTAACCCACTAACCCTCTACTGGGCTGAAGATTGAACCCTTTGCACATTTACCGGAGGAAAAAAACTTTTACGAAAGAATAACGCTGAGGAAATGTTTTTAGAGCATGTCTTTCTCTTTGCGCGAGCTGACGGGAGAAGTAACATTACTGTGCACTGCTCGTACGTAACAATCTGCCGTTGAGACCTTAGGTAGTCACTGCTTGCTCATACGAGCGTTCAGCAATTAAGCTATTAAAGTGAAAAAAGCGTCGACCAAAACTAGCACGGTTTACCGTGCACTCACCATAAATGCTTGCCTTGACGTGCTGGCGGAGCAGGAAAGCTGGACTTAATGCTTGCGGTAAAGACTAAATTAATTAATTAAATTAAACTATAAGCTAAACCTGTATTTCCCAAAGGGAATCAGCCCGTCTACCATGGGATTATATTCGTAAATGTCTTTGTATTTTTGCCATCTATGGTAGGAAAATTGACGCACGTCTGTGTTTCCATGACTGGCAAGTGAAGTGTAGCGTGCAGGGTGACACACACACACACACCCAGACACACACACACACACACCTATACACACAAAAAAGGTAATCAGACGCAACGCTCGTCATTCAAAATCGAATTGCGTAAAGAAATATTATAAAACAGAGAAAAGAAAAGGTGTATCTTGCAGCTCTGTCTCTAACAACAGGTTCTTAGACCAGCCTATTTTATGACTGCTGTTGCTATGAGTATTTCAGATAAAAGACAAAATTAAGGTTAAGCTGTCGATTTCTAAATGAACGGTGCTGAAGCAGACCACAGTAACTGTTGTCGGCACCAGGGTATTATTTTGCTTATTAACAACAACTTAAAGCGTAATATTATATCCTGTCATATACTCTGTCTTACTTTTTAACGGCAGTTAATTTGAGAGTTATAAGCTTCTATTTTCGCTAAGTTTCTTTTTCTGGAGCGCAGGTCGTAACTGGGTCTCCCCACCTGCATTTTCTCTCACCGACACCAGAATCTTTTCTGTTCGCCTCTACAGCTCCCTCTTCTAAACCCCTTCGATCTCATATTTTAAAACTTTACTTGACAGAAAAAGGGCAGAACTTTACGGCACTTCCAAACCTTGCAATTAACGCTCTTCCCGCCATATCGAGCTGCCAACTAGGGCGAGCAGACACCAATCTGCAGCTAGCGTCTTTTTCAAGATGTCCGGACAACGATATCGTTCCATACCGCTCGTTTGCGGACTGTACCTCGGCTCCAGCAATCTCGTAATTGCCTCCATTCAATTGTCATTCAAGTCCAGGTAGCTTTATTACTGGTGGCAAGCCAAGCACTGCTCCTGGAGTCAATGGAGTGAAGAAACGCCCTCAGTTGGATTGGATTGTGGATTTTTATCGGGTGCTGTTGATGTGGTGATGTGGTGTTGTGGACGCGAGATGCATTGTCACAAGACCTTAAAATGATTAAAAAAGGCGTATTTTATACTTGTCTGTGTAGGTACAAAATACATGGATTTTAGGAATAATTGGAGCTTTCATGGCGTTAGCAACATCAGGGAGTACAGGGAGTAGTTCCATTGCAGTGCATTCCGTTACATATAAGCTGGTGACATAAAAATAGCTCTTATCAGAACTATCTTAAGTTCACTAAAAAAATGTAGCTCTAGGAAAAGGCCAATTCAGAAAATATCATTTCCTGGAAAAAAATTATTTTTAAGAGAATCATTACGTTCGGGAGAAACTAATTTGAAGAATATGAGTACTTTCGAAAGAAACTAAATTAGGCAATGCCCTTACGCCGCAGGAATAAACTATCACGTTTCGGAATGTTGCGCCAATTTTTAAAACAGTAAATAAATTGTTCTTATGTTTTTACCACTCAGAGGACAACGCACGCCCAGCATTACTTAAAGCAAACATAAGTAAATAATAAACTAAGAACGAGTGCCACAAGTAAAGAAAAGGATGCTGGGGGTGCAGAATAGTAACCCAGCCGAAGGTGTGGACACATTTTCAAAATTCATCAACTTCAACGGCTGGAAGCCAAAATTTGACAGGATGTTCAGGACACCAACTCGACAGAATCTATCCTCCGCAGAACGGGATAGCCTTGAAAACGGCTGGAAGCCAAAATTTGACAGAATATTCTGGACACCAACTCGCCGGGATCTGGTCCCCGCAGAACGGGATGGACTTGAAGGAGACAATAAACTCAGGAGGCGAAGGCTTTTGGCCTTGCCACGGAAGGGTTTCCAGTTTCTGAAGGCAATTGCACCGGCGGCTGAAAATGAAAGGGAGAGCATAGAACGCACCGCCGCTCAGTTGAAGATTTCGTTGAAGGCGGTGAGACAGAAGCGCTTCATCCTGAAGGAGGTGTCACTCTGCAGGGAGAGGAGCTCCCGCTCGGTTAGTTATGCCCAATATCTAAAGTTATTTCCTGTTCTTTACTTGTAGTTGATTAATATTATTACTATTATTATTATTGCCTTCTTGGGAAACGTAGTTTTAATATTATCAGTATCACAAGTGCAGAAATTGCTGACATTTTTTAAAGAAAATATATTTCGGAGTATTAATATCCCGGTAATCAAGCTTTCGATTTATCGTGAATCATCGTCATCTTTCTTGAAGAGCAAAACTCCTGACGATGATTCACGATGAATCGAAAGCTTGATTACCGGGACATTAATACTCCGAAATGTATTTTCTTCAACAAATGTCTTTAATTTCTGCACTTGTGATACTGATATTATTGCCTTGAGATAGCATTACATAAGATACTGAGGAATTCGATGAAACGCATAAGTAGAAATTTAATTTCTCACGACGAGCGTTCCACTGTGCCTCAGCTCATCAGGTGGGAGGTTCAACGGTAGTCATATTTAATTTGTTTGGATTTTGTGAAAATTTTGGCTGGCGACGGGAGATCAAGAAAAAGAAGAGATGAGCCTTCTCGGCTTTTCATCTGCTAGGCAGCTAACCTTTTTTTTTTCGTTTTCTGACTTACGAAAAATTAATTGCCCCTAGCTGGCAGTAAGCATTATCCACAATATTAATTTGACTCGCTCTCATGAATACTCCAAGATATCATATACGGAGAAAATTTTCATTCAGAGAAAAGCGCTTTCGTCAATGAATGAGGTCAAGTAGGGAGAGTAAGTGATGCAACAAAGTTACCTGTGGTAAGACATTAAGACTCGACATGTATTAGAATGCTAGGGGATGTTCAGATTTCTGCAGGGCTTCAGCTTTAACATTGGTAATACTAGCAGAACATTCAAATATATGGTTTTATCATCGTCTGTCCTGGCATAATTTTTGCCTGTTATTTTAAGCGTGACAGAAAATGGTCAGATAAACAAATAACTAAACAAATAAATAAATCAGTAGAGATCGGTTTTAATTTTATTATAGATTATTATCATCTTAGAGCTACCGTTCTACTGGTGATCCGAAGCCTATAGTTTTCTGGTCCCTTAATTCTCCAGTAGCGTATCTACGTAGGGAATGACCAGTCTCCCATGACCTCCCTTCTCCTACAGGCTGCTGTCACTACATCGGACCGGCTGAGGTTCTGGGTGCTGTATGCTATAGAGCTGTTGCTCTTCTTACCTTACAAGGTACGTTTATTAGCTAGGTTTAATGTACACAGAAACACATAGGTACAATAAAATATAATTTTCTAAATCACTATAGACTGAATATTTTGTAATGATAATGACACCGAAGGACAATTACCTACTCACGCAAACTAGCACTTGTGGCGATTGACCTGCTCACTCAGCATGGAAGCTTCTTCGGGAAATCGACCTTTGGCAAAAATAGGAAGAAATAGGGGGAAAGGCTTTTGCATAAGAGCCTTCCGTCGATGATACCACAGCTTTGGTGATCTATGGTCGACTGCAGCCGTGCACTCCTCTGGAGCTAGATGGCCTGTATTTGCAGCACGAGCCCGTGCGTGTGGGTGTCCCAGTAGGGATGCAATCAAGTTGACTACCTTATGACGTCACAGCTCTCTAAAGCCAATCAGTTACTTACCATGATACGATCTACTCCTCTGATTGGCTACGGCGTCCCGCATGGCTTTACTTTAGCTATGTAAGAGTACACTTATCTTTCTCCATACACTATGAAAAAGCCCTGCATGTCGAACGTCAGCTTAAACCAAGACTTTTGGAAGCATGTGTCATATGCATTCGTCGTCGCTTCTCGCAACAACTAAACTGTGAGCTCATGTGTTGTGGAAATGATGGTTACGTTGAGTCGACCTGACAGTGAATTCTACTTCCCTCATTTCTCACGATCTACGTTTGTTAACATAGCAGTAAAATTTGGGCTTACTTTATCTCCATTCAGAGAGGGGACATACGATAATTTTATAAAAATAAGTCTGAAGCAACACATTAGTTTTTGTTATAGTGTTTCCTGAGAAAGCATCAGTACAGCAGGCATAATAATATTATTATCAAGATACACTAGACTGGCGACGTGAGAATGGAGAAAGCTCTATAAAGTTAACAAACCACCCCCACGCAACCAGCTCAGCAAAAAAAAAAAAAAAACTAGAGCACTGTGAGAGCGCATACTTCCGCCAAGTGAGGCAACGGTCGAAAAAAAAATTCAAATTGGCTCTGAAACCATAATTACCTCCGCCAAGGAGGTTATGCTTTCGTCGTGTTTGGCACTTTGTCTGTTTGTCTCTCTGTCTGTCACCAAGATAACTCAAAAAGTTATGAACCGATTTGAATGAAATTTATAGGGATTGTTAGGTATGTTAGGAGGAACAGATAATTAACTTTTGGTGAAGATATGTCCATCCGTTTGTTTGTTTGTCTGCGTCATTTTTCTCGATGCCATAACTCAAAAAGTTATGGATGGATTTTGATGAAATTAACATGA
>LQNS02001155.1:5331334-5355228 GCA_001587735.2 Parhyale hawaiensis
GCACCGTATTATGAAACGGCCTACGAGCGTGATTGTTCTTGTTTACGTAGCTACGCTGGAGAGCGGAAGATGGCGGACGTACATCGCCCGTCGGAGAAATTTTAATCACCTTACATATTAATTTCACTGAATACATTGTTGAAAACATCACAAATGGATATCCCCCATCTGAAATATAATTATTAACATTACTACACATTAATTCATCTTACACTATTGTCGGGAATGTCGAAAATCCAGAAGTGCAGTTTATGCACTATGACCCCAGAATTTAATCAACTATGTCTTTTAACATCACTAATTCGTGTAAATTTTTTAAAGATCCATTCATAACTTTTTGAGTCTTTGTGCCAACAAGCATAAGGTCAAACACAGCGACAAACCAGCTATCAAACAAATCATCATAAAATGTGGTAATATGCCTAAAAACTCATGCAAATTTAATAAAAATCTGTGCATAACTCTTCAGTTCTGGCAATAAGAAAACTGAAGCAGACAAACAAACAAGGAAAAGAATAGATGAATCTTGACCAAGAGTTATATTCATCTATTCCTCTTAACATACCCAACATTTCCTGTAAATTTCGTTGAAATCTGTCCATAACTTTTTGAGTTATCTTTCTGTCTGACAGACAAACAGAATGAGAGACGGAGAGACAGACAAACACGACGAAAACATAGCCTCCTTTTGCGGAGGTAGCAACAATAATAATACCTGAAAAAGGGAAGGGAGTAGTCTTTCTCAATAGAGAAGACAATACCGAAAAAATGGGGAACTAAATCAGCGTCCCATCTAAATACAAGTAAGATAAAATCCCTGAAGACTGGCATATGGCTGCTCTTCACCAAGAAATTCATCACAACCGAATTTAATTTTCATTAAAATCAAGAGGTGACTTTGATTCCAATACCTACGATCGTCTCTATCCCTCCAATTTTCGACACATTATCTACGGACTGCCAATAGTACATAAGACCGACCTACCTATTTAATTTTGTCCAATACTCTCTGCCAACGGCACTTGCGGTGACAAATTTGCTAGATTTCTGATACGTTATTTTGATTCCAACTCAAGTAGCGCTGACACAGTCTGAGATACTTTTTGCTTCATATCTGAATTATGGGGCCTCCATTTTTCTGTTAAGTACACAATGGCTTTGAAGTGCTTTGATATTATATCACTTTTTACAAACATTCAGTACGACGAAACAACCAGTATCGCATCCAGTGAATTGTACGGTATTAATATACCCATGTTGAATTTAGCGGGACAGCAGTTCGAGGAACTCAATTTCTAAGCCGTGAAAAATATTCTCTTCGTGTTTAATAACTTACTGTTTTCTTAAATTAACGGTGTCGTATTGAGATTCTTCTCGGTTCCACTCCTGCGAATGTCTTCTTGTGTCATGAAAAACAATGGCTCCATTAATTTCTGTTTCGCTTGTGAATTGAATTGCTGGATGTTTCGAATTCAAATATTTCAGAAATTTTGAAACTTGGTTTGGATGATCGAATATAAGAAATGTTATATCGATGACACATTTCTTATATTCGATCATCCAAACCAAGTTTCAAAAATTTCTGGAATATTTGAATTCGAAACATCCAGCTATACAATGGCTTCAGGCTTGACCTACTGAATTCAAGCTTCTATAAGCCTATATCAACGTAGATACGTTGATGACACTTTCCTGCCATTTAGCCACAGTTTTCATGTAGCAAAAACTCTTCGATCACCTTAATAGCAGGCATCATAACAACAAATTTTCATCTAAAGTTGAAAGGAGTGTGTAACTAAATATCTAAGATATATGTATTAACTAATGCAATGGTTCTTTTGAAACAATAGCGCTTAGAGAGAAGACATTCACAAATTTGGGACTGAGATGTGACTCTTTCCTCCCAATTAGGTATAAGATTAATTCAACTGCTTGCTTGATCGTCGGTGCGTTTCATAGTTCCTCTAAGGCCAACCCATTGTAAGCAGTCCTTTAGGGGCGGGGCTGAATTGAACGTAGCAGTGCCAAATCTAATTTTTTATCAAATGCATTTTAAGTTTTCGAATATAAATATAATTTTATCGATTGAGACAAGTTGTACCACGCGCTTAAGTGAGATTTGGCAAAGTTTCTTTGCCTTCTTAGCCCCGCCCATCGGACTCCTTGCGCTGGTTTGACTATAGTGACGATCATTTTACGGCACAACTTTCTTTCCGAAAAGGAAAAGAAGAACAGTTTATCAAAAACTTCACCCGGCAAAATTAGTGGATGATAATACTTTCCTCAAATTTTCAAACAATATTTATAACTTCAAACCCAAGATACCTGCTGTTGAACGCAAAGTGATTATTATAAATTTTACATGTATCGGACCAACATTGTATATGTTGTGCGCGTTTGGTGGATTTACGCGATCGATCGATCGCGCTGCGCGTTTGGTGGATCTTTCAAATTTTAAAATGGACAAAAAAACAGTCCTTGCCTCTCCTAACCTACCCGACATACACCCGAATATAGTCCAACTTACCCGAAATTACGGCCTAATACCTACAACATCCACCAAACGCGTGCATCATATATATTAAAGAAAAAATTACCGCACTTGTGGAAAGGTTCTATCCTCATGTCACATTCAGAGTTATTTTCAAGTCAAATTTTAGGGTCCCATTTCTTTAACTTTAAAGATATTTTGCCATCTTCTATTGTTTCTTACGTTATCTATAAATATCAATGCGGGCAGTGCGCCGTGACCTCTAAAGGTGAACCCCAGAAGCAACCGGCGATGAAAATAAATTTACGTCAACAGAAGGAAAATCGTTTACAACACAGTACCATCCCAATCCCAAATTATAGTGTATAATTCACTAGATAATAACATCCAATATAAACAAAAAAATTCAAAATTTTAGACCCGTGCACGTGCTCTGATTTTGACTTGCATGCACTAGATTCTATTAAAGTTAACAAACTCAGTCCAACATTAAACAATACAAGTTATGCTGATTGATTCATTGTTGTCTGATAAAAAGTTATTTATGGGTATCTATAGTACCGCTCAGATAGCACTAAATTCAAACTGTTTGAACATTCCACTTTCGTCGCCTAGAGCTAGTTTCAGCAGAAATCGAAAGCCCTCACTTATTAAGTAGATTAGAATAAGTTTTTCAACGTTGTCGTAGTTTTAACTTTTATAAGCACTGCATGATCAATAAAATAGTTCATCACAGTTTTAGTGCCATAAATTTTGACGGCTGGGTATTTTAGTCACCTAATGATTCTGATTGTCAATGTGTTAGTAGGTAGGTATGTAGTGGGGTTACGCTTTCAGTAATTGATAGGGGAAATGTAAGGCATCAGAGATACCAGTTCAAGCGCAACCGAGGTAAGTGTTGAGCTGCACACACACACGGATGCTGACCGGGGGGGGGGGCTTCTGAAATGCGACCTTCCCTCGACAGCATGCTCCCCTCACTGATTGAGAAATAAAAACATTTTTTATTGTTACAGGTTATTGTTTTATTGACGATGGGATTATCTATCCCGAAACGTTGACATTTTTATTATGTCCACTTCATACTATTAGATAAGTACATCCTTGTTTAGTTACTTGAGCTATCTATATATATATTTCCCATTATCTCAAAAACTAAGGCCTCAATCAGAATAGTTGCGAGAGTGAAATGTGTTTCTTTTTCAAATATACATCTGCTGTAGAAAATTCAGAACAATCGGCCTACAATCGGTAATTTTGCGCCCATGCCCCTCCCTATGGGAGGGGGGTTGCGGTGACCGTAACTCCATAATAATTTAGGACTCACTTTCCCGCTACCTAAGGACTCTTTTTGAGCAAAAATGTAGAAATTAATATCTATTTTGATCAAACTCGCTGCGATGATCCCCTTAACGGAACAGTTTTCAACTCAAGAGAAAAACTTAGATGAACTGAAGGCTAATCCATCGGTATCTGGGATACGTTGCTTGAATTTAATTTAATTACCTCCTATTTGGAGGTTATGTTTTCGTCGACTTTGTCTGTTTATTATTCTGTCTGTCTATCATCAAGATAACTTAAAAAGTTATGGACCGATTTTGACGAAATTTACAGGTATGTTAAGTGGAAGAGATGATTAACTTTTAGTGAAGATCTGACCATCCGTTTGCTTCTTTATCTTTTTATTTTTTGTTAGTACCATAACTTAAAATGTAATGGACGGATTTTCATGAAATTTACATGAGTTGTTGAGTTCATTACAGACAGTAAATGAGGATATTTTTGTGATGATCTGTTTGTTCGTTTGTTTGTTTGTCGCTGTGTTGGATTATATGTTTGTTAGCACAACAAATCTAAAAATTAGGGATGGATCTTTATGAAATTTTCAGGAATTGTTGGCAATGTTTAAAGACATAACTGATCAAATTTTGGTGATGATCTGTAGGTTCATTTCTGTGTTTGACTTATGTTTATTTAAATGCTTGTTAGTAGCATAACTCAAAATGTTATAAACGAATTTTCAAGAAAATTACGGACGCTATTAACATTATTAAAAGGCACCAGTGATCATATTTTGGTGTTGAAATAAAGAAAGTCATGGCTTCAAAGCTAATTTGAGTTTTTAATTACCGGTGCCTCGCTTGGCGGAGGTAAGCAGTGAGTGGTCTAGTTCATTAATGGTTTGCTGCTTGCTGATGGAGAATTTTTCGCTCGTCCCCTAAAGTGGGAGACGATTGTGTCGCTTAGATGAATTGGAAAAGAGAGGAGTTATCTTTAACGACAGTTTGAGTCCACTGTTGCAGCGTTTCCTTCAGAAGCATTTGTAACAAGAGCATGTTTAATAATAAGGGTTTTCGAAAATTTCTAGCTGTCATTTTTGACAGCGCGAGTACTCTAGTCTATGTGATACTTCTGGTTGAGGCTCCGTCTGTACGTCAGTAAATGTGTCTGCAGGTTACGCTTTTCAGTATCTGACTATGATAAATTCAACTTAGAAGAAGCTCTAATTTTCACTGGAAGGAAGATAAACTATAACTCTCTTTTTTTTCGCTTCTTGAAAAATATTTTTCTCAATATCGAAACAAAGAAATGAAGATCATCTCATCCGTATCATATCTACAGCCTTTCATTATTTTCACTTCGAATTATATTCGTTTTGGTGGTCTCGGATGACATTCTTTATAGGACCAGATGCATAGCTATGTAAAGGTAAAGTCAACTTTAACTGCGCTTTCCAATGGAAAACTTACACGCACTGGTTCGTGCTTCAGACATAGGCCAACTGGCTATAAAGGAGTAAGTGCAGCTCCAGCAGACGTCGGGTCGGGAAGACCTATGGCGCCAAAACGGAAGGTTCAATGACCCCCCACCCTAAGGTAGGTACGCCCACGATAGCTATGCGAACAAGCAGATCTCCTGACTCAGCGCGCCGAGCGCCTTCCACAAAGATCGATCCCCTGGAGTGAGGATCGATCCCGGGACTCTTAGTGCAACTGTGCAGCTCACGTCCGCCGCTAAATTTGGTATGAGCCCACTACCCGCTTTCGGAGCCTAGAGCGAGTAGTGTTGGATTTTCTGACTCTAAAGTATTCTTGAAGTGAATGTGCGTTATCTATGGAAATACAATGGCATCTTGAAAATAAAGGGTTACCCTTCTGTGACAGAAGAAACTGGCCGAGTCTGCTATACTTTGCTTTATAGCTATCGCATCAAACATAGCAGAAAAATTAGAGGCCACTGATCAATATCTACGGTTCCCGTATTACTGCAAAAAAATTGATTTGCCGATTAAAAATTGAAACGTGTAAGATTACGAAAGGCTAAATTATCTTTATAACTGTGGGAAACAGCGCTTAGAAAAGGCATGCAAATACACCGAAGAACAATGATAGATGTACCGTGGTACCTCTATGTCTTCATTAAGCCACGAGTGCGAACTCTTTGGTGGCAGAACAAATACGAGACTCACAGGTGAGTGACATCAGCATGCTGAGAGGTTAGACGAGGGTAAGGTAGATGAACTGCGCAACGGTAGACTGAGTTAAGCGACGGTCATTTGCTGTAGTTTAGACATGGTGAGTTAAATTAAGTCAAACTAAGGTAGGTGAAAAAATTACTTAACCGTCGAATTTTGACGGGTCCCTCTAGTAAAATGGCTTAATGCATGAAAGAGCTAAAAGCGCTTTTCTTTCAGACTACAAATTGTCATCATTGACTGATAAGCGATTAAATGTTACCTGCTTGGCTGCTTATCAGAGGCCCTTATCGCTTACATTGCCACTCTTATCAAGTGCTCCAGCTAATGCATGTCAGCTCCATGTACTTCAGTGTAAAGGCTGGTTCACACGTCAGTCTCTGCCTTCAGACGTCTCTGCGTATGAATGCGTNCTTATCAGAGGCCCTTATCGCTTACATTGCCACTCTTATCAAGTGCTCCAGCTAATGCATGTCAGCTCCATGTACTTCAGTGTAAAGGCTGGTTCACACGTCAGTCTCTGCCTTCAGACGTCTCTGCGTATGAATGCGTTGGACACCATAAAAAAAAAAACAGAAAAATGCAGAGCCCTCTCAGTTCTAATTCACTCCGATTTTGAAGGATTAAAATTTTAACAAGTTTTCAAATGTACACAGAGTTTTGTACGCAAACATCACGACGATACGCGAAACATCTTAAAGCACGAACGTATGACAAAAGACTCACGTGTGAGCAGGTCCTATACCATTCCCAAGTGGACGGAAATTTTACTAGTACGAATACTTTCATACGAGATGTGAAATTAAAGTACTTAGATGATTAGGCTATATTAAAATTTGTCTTCTCTGTCCGCTACTATTTAAATACTCAAGTACCGAACACTTTCTGTTGTCTTCGGACAGGCTATTGAAATGAATAAGCTGACAAATGAAATTTTATGAAATGTATACTGTTCTTTAGAGGCCTGATACTCTACTCTTCATGCAATCCTCACAAGATTACATTAAGGCTGATTTTATTAGAATCAACATCAACGTTCAAGGAGTTTTAATAGATGAAGGTAGCAAAGGCTACGGAGATCGGAAGTCTAAATTCTTTCTGAGGCTGAAGATTGCCGGCTCGAATGGTTGGGAGCCTGTAATTGGTAGGAGGGGATGTCTGAGAGCCTGGGATTGGTTGGAAGGGATAGCTGGGAGCTTGTGATTGGTGAGAAGGGAACAGCTAGAATAAAAACAAAGACAGTTTTGGAATCCTTGAAAAAATTCCCTACAACAATTACGTTTCCTTTAAATTTTCTTCTTTTTCGTTTTCTATTGACGTCAGATTTTATCGGGTGACTGTCTAATCTTTCCGAATTTTCCCTCAGGTAGTTTTCCCAAAAGAAAAATTTATATATGTATATATATATCATTGTTTTGAGGGTACTTACCATACGTAGCTATGTTGTTGTAGTAAGTGTTATCGCTAACTAAATATACATATCTCTATATACAAAATTTCCAAATATATTTATTGTGTTACAGCAGCAGCAAAAAAACATACAAATTTGGACCCCTGTGGACCCATTTCCCCCCTATTTTGGGAGGTTCTAGTGCCGCTAGCCCCCTAAAAATTTGGGACGTTATAGCCCCATACCTGAGGACACTCTTTGGGCATAAAACAGAAAATTGATAATTTTGACCATTTTCGCCGGGACGACCCCTTAACTTGAACGCTTATTCATTTGGATATTTTTCATCACTGAGCCATTTTATTACAGCATCCCACTGAGATTTCTGATCTGCAGCGTTACCATTTTTTTCACGTCACTGACGTGGGCGATGCGCCGCATATTATCGAAGTAACACTACTACTACCCTTGAAAACGTTTTGCGTTGAGCAAAACGAAAGCTTGGGTCAATAAAACTAAGATCTTGATGATGTCTGTTAATTCATTCAACAACGATGGTCCAGGACGTCCAATCTTCCAGGAAATAACACTACTGAGCGATGATACGGGTGCTTTTAATCCGACGCATTATAAATAAATTTTATAGACTGTTTTAACCAAATGGCTTTCTCTTACTGCTCGTCGTTAGTGTCCACCTCTAACAAAAGACGCCTTTTAGAAACTTAAATGCTCGAAACCGGAAGGATTAAAATTGGCCTACTTAAGGCATGCTACTGCTCACCTTGTGGGCTATCATGGCTGTCAAGGGGAATTTTGAGAAAGCCTACGATCTAGCTAAAAAAAACTCAAGCCTTGGCATTTTCTGAGTGTGGAAGGACGGACACAGAGACAGGCTAAAAATTCTGCATCCTCGCGGATGCAACTTGAGAACGGTGGCCTTTGCATAATCTGAGAACTAGAGAGTGACTTAGAAGAAGGCAGCTTCGGTGTCGAAAATGAGCTTCGGAACCAAGCAAGTCTCCCTTTAAATGCGAAACCCAATAAAATCTTTGCTACTAAAGTGGGCTGGCGATGTACAGTAGGAAGACGGGGGCATAGAGGTTTATTAGAGGAGAAAGTACCGCCACGGGGATCGGTACATCCATGACTTGCGCAGGCTGAAGTTTGGCTAATTCGCTGATTGGCCACCCGAATGGCTTGGAACCTATGATGGTTGGAAGGGATGGCTAGGATATATAGTGATTGGTGGGAAGGAATGGCTGGAAGCCTGTGATTGGTGGGAAGAGAGCAGCCATCGAAGGACAAAAAATACGAATGCCAGCACGGCGAAACATGGCTATCTTCTCTCTTTCTCTTAAACCTCCTTGGATGCGAGAACGTAGATTTGTGACAATCGAAACGGTAGGACGTCAGTGGGCTGCTTAGAATAATTTGAGTGGTAGGAAGCAGGACACTCTGCTCAATAGGAGGCCGGGATGAGCCGCAGGAGCAGGCAGCACAGTGAATCCTGGAGGAACCTTGTTGAGGAGAAGGGCCTATCAGACCTGGAACCTCATGAGCGTCCAAACCCTGGAACGTTTTTCCTTACTCTTCTGATTCGTTGACACGGGCACAGCTTCGGTTTACCCACGATCCTGAACGACTATTTCACCACTGTATTTACTATGCAGGTTCAGATTGAGATTGAGATCCTTCAAGAGCTAACCCACCTAAATGTGTACAAATCCACTGGCCCAGATAATCTTATTCCCCGTGTACTACGGGAAATGGCTCCAGTCATCGTGAAGCCACTGCTCGAAATATTTAATTGGTCTCTAAGAGCAGGAGAAGTTCCGCAGGATTGGAAACTAGCGAATGTGATACCGACGCATAAGAAGGTGGATAAGAAAAGCTCCAGCAACTAACGACCAATCAGTCATACATTGGTCGTCAGCAAAACCATCGAGCGCCTCTTGATAAAGCGCATCACTGATCACCTGAGGATGCATCAGCTCATATCCGACGCTCAGCTAGGCTTTCGTAGTGGAAGAAGCTGCTTAACAAACCTACTGAACTTTTTCTCAAAAGTTACAGACATTAAAGATGAACAAAAAGCTATTGACCTTGTGTATCTAGACTTCTAAAAGGCTCTTGACAAAGTCCTCCATCAATGGCTAATGAATAAATTGGAAGCCCATGGCATCCATGGAGACTATTTACGATAGATCAGGGCATGGCTTACGGGTCGGCAGCAGTGAGTGAAGCTTGAAGGAGAGACGAGCGCCTGGACGCAGGTATCACGAGGAGTTCCACAAAATAGCGTGCTTGGCCCGCTTCTGTTCTCAATTTACATCAATGAGCTCGATCTTAACATCCGTAGTAAAATCAGTAAATTTGTGGATGATACTAAACTATGTCATCCTGCCACAAAAAGACCCGAGCTCCAACAAGACCTTGACCACCTCATGGAATGGAGCACAACGTGGCAGCTGAACTTTAATGTCGACATATGCTCAGAAATGCACGTTGGGCTGGTGAACCCTTCAACTCCATTGAAGCTGAACGGGACGGTGTTGGCTGCTGTTACACAACAACGTGACTTGGGAATCACTATTACAAACAAACTACAACACAGTCACCAAGTTGACATGGGTGTGAAAATGGCAAGCAGAGTACTCGGATTCATCAACAGAAATTTTGAATACAAGTCCAAGGACATCATCGTCCCCTTGCACAAGGCATTAGCGCTGCCACACTTATACTTTGCTGTTCAATTCTGTTCGCCACATCGGTGCAAAGATATCGATAACATGGAAGGAGTCCAACGCTGAGCAATAAAATTGATACCGCAGCTGCGAAACACGCCGTATGAATGTCGCCAAATGGAACTGGGTCTGATCTCTCTCGAGCAAAGACGACTCAGGGGGCAACTAATAGAATCAATCAAGTATTTGAATGGCTTCAAAGACGTACCAACAACGGGACTTTTTGAAAGAGATCTCAATGATCGCTTGCGAAACAACGGTCAAAAACTAAATCATAAAGCTCGAAGAACGACCTTAAGTCAGCAGTTCTTTCCACATTTCATAGTGAGCATTTGGAATAGACCTCCTTCCGAAATTATTTCTGCGGAGTCAGTCAACGCGTTTAAAAATCGCCTTGATATACATTGGGAGAGACACTTCTCCACAGCTAAGAACTTCTCCTCCAGGAGTCGCAAACTCTGTACGGAAAGAGCTCACGAGGTCACCTTCTTCTCTCTCCCGCTCTAACTACACAGTTTGATATCTCCAAGCTCCGCATATCAGCTGCTCTTGATCGTGCTTGTGTTCATTTATGATCGTCTCTTTGGCAGGGATTCTTCCCCTTTTTTTCTCTTTTCTCCAGTGTTCTATATCCTTCAAACATAATGGCAATAGCTCATAGAGGGCCAGGGCTTAAGTTCCGGTGTCTCTTTGGGAATGGGCCTATTGGTTCTACTACTGCCGCCTATCTAATTTAATTTACCCAATATTACACTGCCCCCAATAAATTGTCGAAAATTTCAGCCGCTACAACAGTTTTACTCCCACAGCGAGAGCTAGTAGCCGAGTTTCGATGATATTTCATAATTCTGAATAAGCTCCATTTCGCAACTACGTGAAATTGCAGCCAGGGTTACAGAAAATTTTGTTCCAGGAATGCGCAATGTTCCGGAGTTTCGGCTCTAGCATGCAATGCGCCGTGTCCTAAATATATGTTAAAATCACTATCCTATGGTAAATAACAAAAATTCAAATAGAAGTCGACACGAGCTAATTAAAATTTGACGTTTGACATATATGTTATGTCAAGTCATGCCCTTGGTGGTCCTCATACGTTACCAAAGAATTACGTATGTAATTAAGTCATCGGGACGTCTATTATTCGTGTCAACTTTGATGCCTTTCGTTTTCAAGCTCCTACTAATAATCTGTGGTCTGTTCTTCCTTTTCCTTTCCTCTGGTTTAACTAAGTGTGAGACACCCTCGAGTGTGCGCTTCCCGCTTCTCTCGACATGCTACACGTCCCTTGCTTCTTGTCCTTTCTGAAACGTCGGCTGCACGTGCAGGAGTACGGGGAAAACTCTATAGTTGTTGCTACTAAAATCCACTCTTGTACACTTTATTTAAAAATAACTACTAGAGCTGTGACAATGTACTTTTAGAGACAGAGGAGTCGATGATCACCTTAAACAACGACAAAAAGCTGAAACGTAATTCTATGGCGGTAACACAGCCAACAGAAGCAGTTTACTGTAGAAGCATTTACTTAATGCAATTTGTTGTTTTGGAGTTATCATCGACTTCTTTGTCGCTAAAAGCACATTTTCATAGCCCTAATAATACCATTTTAGGTGTACAGGATCTATAACGGCAGAGGAAGGAAAACAGTTGATGTTAAAATCAGATTCCACAGTTTGCTGTGTCATAAAACCGTGATTGAGCAATTTCATGCAATGACTATTTTACTCGGGAGTAAAAGGTAAATTGGTTAAAATTCGTCATTCACGAAAAAAACCAACGAGTTGGTGATCCCACTAAGCTGCTAATCAAGAACTAAAGTCGGCAACAAACTTAACCCATTCTACCCTGTTCAATATTTTCATTCGGTCAGTGTACCTTTTTACGGACTTCCCCATCAGAACTGTCTGAAGAAACACGAAATTTTCATAATATAATTAATTTCCAAAACTTCTATGAAAGTAAGACATAAAAGTAGTATCAAAATACAAAAATGCGGATGCAGTTAAAAAAATTAGTTGAAATTGAACCCTCTTCAAGAAATTATGGTTGAGGAACCACAGGTAAAAATATCAAGAAGCTGAAAATTCCTCCGCTTTTCTGTAACCGGCGGATAGTGTTCTTCTTCTTCTACGTGCTTGACGAGGGCGGTTGTCATGTCAGACGGTTTTTCTATTGTTAATCTATTGGTCGGGACTGCTTATAGACTCATTTAAGGAGCGGCGTAATGTAAGTTTCATATATCGTAATCTGTAGTACGTTTATAGTCATGTGCTCAACTTCTTAAGTAATTTTGGGGAAACTTTTTAGGTGTGGTTCTGTGGTCAAAATCCACTCCCGAGCGTCGATAATTTACACTAATAATTTTTATTAATATGCTGAAAACTTGGGTTACCTGTTTGATCTTATTTTATTCTCGATGATAAAAGTTACTCAATTTCTTGGTTTTGGGACGGATTCAATTAAGTATGCGCACTTGTAATGGAGGTATCTTACGCTGTACTGTCAAGACACCCAGTCCAACGCTCCTAACCTCAGTGTTAAGCTTCATTGGATATCTTTGGCTCTTGTTGAATTATAATCCACATTTGGTTATAGGTGAAGTTGAAGTCAACTTCGACTGCACCCTTTGTTGGAAATCCTCAAGCACTGGTTCGTATTGTAAATATAGATGGGTTAATTGGTCTAGAAGTATACCTGCAGCGGACGATGGGTCGAAAAGAAACCTAGGACACTGAAACTGAAGGTTAAACGACCTGCCCCCTCCGTACCCTGAGGCAAGTGCCCCCACCTAGCTGCATGCACTAAGCGGCTAATCTGTTCCTTGAACCCTTTTTCTACGAAAACTCTGCTCCTGCTATGAGGTACTAAAACTGCACATAGAAGACTCGATAAATGTAGTCGCTGGAGCTCACCCACAGTCTAGTTCTGTTGTAGATAAAATACTATCACTGACTTCCGACGGGTTATTAAATAAGTTCAAATTTCCACAGAAAATAAACCAACTCACTGGTTTTAATATCAAACTTTGATGCGGCTTCCGAAGATTCCGTCAGTACCGAAAGGGTTAATAAATAACTAAGGGAGAACTATTAAATAGTTATGGCTGATTTCACTTGGGAGATTATATCTTCAACCAGTACGATATCGTGAACCAGTACAAAGTGTGAAGGTAGTTGGTATATTTTCTTCCATTTTCACAGCAATTCTCATAAATTGATAACTGAACTGTTCGCCTATGATCCTGAAACTGGTTATTTCAACTGACCAATGATACAGTTCCGTCAGACTGAAACCATAAATTCTTCCATTTTTTTTGGTAGATATTTCGATGAAATAAAACTGAAGATGAACGGTCAGAGAAGAGTAGTTCAAATAGATTTAAGCTTTATACCAGTTTCTGGCTCAACTAGTTTTAAAATACACTGGTATTTTCGGGGTAACTTAGTAATAAATATTGTAAGATGTTTTGTCACCACAACTGTAAGATTTTCCCGGGGAAGCAGTTCCCAATTGAAAATTTTCGGGGGAACTACCGTGGCGTTTGGTCCACACATGGCCGTCACAGGTCGCCTCTTTGAGCGGGGCATCCGTAAGGCTCGGGTGCTGCACGGTCGCTATGCGCGTTTTTGAGGGGTGGTACGGGTGACCTCGTTCCGAACATAAATCACTCTTGCTGGGCGCGCTTGCCCGACCGTGTTCCACGGATATTCCGCGCCTCCGCAGAAGTATCAGTAATACTGCTATTTTGGCCAAGACGTGGAACATCCGTTGTGGAACACGGTCGGGCAAGCGCGCCCAGCAAGAGTGATTTATGTTCGGAACGAGGTCGCCCGTGCCACCCCTCCAAAACGCGCATAGCGACCGTGCAGCACCAGAGCCTCTCGGATGCCTCGCTCAAAAGGGCGACCAGGTGCACACCATACATCGCGCTTATTCCACCCAAAATTTTTAATTGGGTTGCTCATTAGCTGGTCCAATATTCGCGCAGTGTCGGCAGAGCGAGAATGATAGAAAGTATAATGTCGTGATAGAAAGTATAATGTCGCACCTTTCTAACTTTGAGACTATCGTGTGGAAAGAAGTCGCTGATGGTGATTGATCATTGGATCAGACTATGGTTTACCTTGGTATATCTAGGAGCGTCCGGCTGATTCTGCGAATAACCTCAGTTCCAGCAAATTTTTTCGCCCAGAAATGGCACATAGTTGAACTAAAATTTGTTGATACACACGAGATTGGTCTGGATATCTTATTGAATTTGACTGCAGTTACCAAAACGTGCAATGTTTAGCGCATTCCAGACTGGAATAAGAAAGTTCTAGGGGTGCGTAATTTCACTGAATTCTCAATTTTTTACAAAATTCTCTTCTAAAGCCGTTAATAAATTCTAGTCTGTCGCAGGAGTGATTGGATTGAAATTGCCACTACGAGTGGGAAGGAGTCCGTAACTGAGCCCCAGTAATGTCCGTAACAGTACTTCCCCACTACCGCAGATTTTCCCACAAATGTTCATACTAGTATGAACAAATGGCCCCTTTTTAGAAAAAATGGGCTTGAAACTGCGTTCGAACATTGGCTCAGATTGTTTATTCTGAGCGAAGTGGAGACCTGTCGAAGGTCGGTACGACCGTCGGATTTTAAAGAGACAAAATTCCATACGCCAAAGTACTAAACAAAATAGACCTTCACACTTGATTTTATACTGCCTAGCGAAATAAATGAATTTTACTCGTTCGATTGACGATAATATCTTTGAAATGTCGCCGTACTTCCGTATAATCGCACTTGCAACTTCAGTACAAACTGCCCTTCATGGGCATAGGATAGGCCATACGGTTAGGTTCACCTATCCATAGTCATCGGGAGCAGCGCCCCAGTGTGTAGCTAACGTCGGCTGTTTGCTAAGCCTTCGGGACGTCTGTGTCCACGATGCTTTTTTTTTTCCTGGATGTCATGGCCCTACTAATCTTACTTTCTACACTTGCTCTTCTTCCAGACTCTTTCACATAGGCGATGGCCCACTTTTTGCGTGGGTTCAAAGTTTGTCGACACCAAAGTTCCTTTTTCCTCTTGCATCACCAAAGTTGTAAAGGGAGGCTCCTAATAATCTGAAAATTTCTTCAGATATCAATAGGATTTAGATCATTAGATTTAAGATTAAGGTTTAGATTATCTACATCCCTAGAGAGCCAACAAGTGGCTTTTGTTAAAAAACTAGCTTTGCTTACGTGTAGTTCTCCGTATAAATTAAATTTAAAAAAAATTAGTGGGTGATCATGGCGTCTTGCGCCACGAGGCGTTCTAGTTTACTTTGAATCCGTTGCGCAGTTTAGAGAAAATAGTTTGAGATCAGAAAAAATGTCCACTGGCGACGGAACTGAAGCCCAGGCAGACATTGGTTTTCCAAAAAATTCAAAATCCACGTGCCGCTGGATATTGCACAGGTTTTGGATGCAGCAGTGCTTTAGTCTTGGTTGAACTAAATTTCCAATGGGTAGTATGGTAATTGTCAAAAAATCTTGAATACCCACACTTAAAAAGTTTTAAGTTGCTAAGAGTACATAGAGTACCTTAGTTTCGTGCAACTCGATAAGGGGCACGAGCTACATTCGCGAACAATCATTCAAGCAGATGGAAACTTCGGAATGCGTAGAATGGGCCCATAGGATTGGACTAGCTTCGGTTAGCAAATCAGATTCTTCGAGGAACAGTGCCCAGAGGATTTTGTAGGTTACCTTAGCCACTAGCTGGACAGTAGCGACATCGGCATTTCGTGCCAACTTTCCTTTTAAGGTTTCATACTCCTGATTTTTCGGTTTTAAAGCGCCCAATCGCTACATATGCCGCGTCGCAAACTCCTTCCGTACGCAATCCCAAACTCGTGCCAATTTGCGTTATGCGAGGGGAAGCTCGTGCTCAAACTAGAGCAAAATTTCTAGCAAGTTTATTGGAGCTGATCAAATTTTCCTGATAATTTTACAGAGTTACAGCTTGTGCTGCTGACTCAACAAATAAATCTTGTGAATTTCGCCACGGTTGTCAGATCTGTCTTACGGAAAGTAGCAATTGCTGGCAAAAAGTAGCCAGATCTAAACTCGCGCTAAAATATGAAATTTTACGAGCAGGGTCGCATGTAGTAAGTTAACTTTAAAAAATGAGGCATACAGTTCTCGCCAAGCATCTACACGGTAAAATACCTTGAAAGTACCCCTGAACATATGAGGCGTCCAGAGTCGGACGGGCGAACAGACCAAAACAAAGCGAGAGCAAAACTCGGTCAAAGTTTTGCAACTTTAAGTCTATCGTATTTTTGTATGTAAACTCCTCATTATTAAATACTACATCTAATGTACTAAATTTGTACCCGTTTAATCTTCTAAGACCAGAGAAAATCATCTAAATCCATTTTTAATCCGCAGCTAACTCAAACAAAGTGGTCGGTTCGCCCCTCTGACTCTGGACGCCTCGTATAAGGTGGCCTTTTTGTGACCACTTTGCGGATGATTCTGCCTGATTGCGCATGATCGGAGAGTTTTTGACCGCTTTTTGACGTGATTCTGATAGCAATCAACCGGGATTAGTGGTGAGAATTGATCGCAGCGTGATTTCCACCGCATGCTTATCATGCGTGATTAGTGATTCACCTTAGCCATTAGTTAGGCCTTCGGGACGTCTGTCTTTCGTGCCCACTTTGCTTCCTTCCACTTTCATACTCCTACTGACCTTACTGTTGTCGGTTCTTCCTCTTCTTTCCCGAATTGCTGTTCCCATGCGCGTTGATCCTGTGTGGGAACACCTTCGTGCATGGGTTCCCAGTTTTTCTAGACATACTAAATGTCCCTTCCTTTTCCTCTCTTAGAAGAGCTTAGTACTTATTTAGGGAGGCTTAAATCTTATAATACCGAATACCAAAGAGCGATTCCAGCCGTTGGAAAAGTAAAACTTCTAAATTTGAAATAAAAGGTCCTAATATTTTCTTATATTTAGGGATAAAATTGAATGTTAGGATAGTTTGTAATACTGACATCCAGAAATGCAGTTTTCTTAGTTTTATGCCTTCGTATGTTCAAACTGCTTTAAATACTACTTGGCTTTCGCTTCAAAATAAAGGTTCATAAGAAATCCATGCCCTACCAATATCGGTGAAAATGCAATAAAATAAATTTCAACATTGATATAGTGTCTCTGGTTCGTTTACAAAATTGGTGACCGTTCTTGTGCTTTTTAGTGATCACGATGATCATTATCACAGCGATTCTGATCACGAGCGTGACTCCTAAGACTCCTTTAGTACGGGACTGCGTATTTGTGAGACTTTCCTATTCGTTCCTCTATACCTAAACTTTTTAGTCCCATTAAAAAAACCTAAAACCTCATCTTGGTGTTGAATAGATTTTTTCTTGGGTTGCATTAACGATCTCGCCGTGAAAAGCCTCAATTTGATTATTATGCATTAGCTCGGCAGAATTGCAGTAAACGAAGAGAAGGGGCGTGCCCAGGGGGGGGGGGGGGTAGGCTTGCAAAAGTAGCAGCTGCAACATGGTTTGTGCTAGAGTTGAAGTTGGCGTGTGTAGTGAACGGGCCCCTTGATATGTTCCAGACTTGTTACTCCCATGGACGTTGATACTGTATGGAAAAACCCTGATAAATGAGTTACCCTTCTGTCGATATGTCCGTTCTTCCTCGGTAAAATCTGCGAAAAGAAAGAATTGCATTTCTAAAGATTAGTCATAAGCAGATGACAGCTGTGCAATGGATTTGTAGCGAAAACTTAGACGGTTTTGATTTAGTGTCAACCGTGAAAAAAGTAAATGCAGGCGCTCCCTCTGGTTCGGATTAAATTTAATAAATTTGAAGGTTTGGAATTGAAGTCTTTTCTTTTGAAAGAGGAGAAATTCCTAAAATTAATTTGACACTGCCCTAAGTTGTACCAGTCATGTCGGTGGCCTTAAACTAGAGCACTAGTCACATGAATATGCGCGTGCGAAGGAATGGGCCGCCTGCGTAAGAGCAGCTTCTTACTGACGCTGGTACTCGGTAAGTCGGGGCGTACTAGATTAGTTGGCGTAATGATGAAATTGCAGGCTGTGGTAAGCCAAACGAGAGCTTTGACGACTCTTTAATTTCAATGGTATCACAGGTGGGCTAAGCGACCCAACGTGCCGATTGCAAACTCGCGAAGACAAGCTTCTGGACGCCTCCCAAAGTCAGACGTAACTTATAATTCCATTGAGAAAGTGCAAGCCAGCACACTTGCAAATTTGAACAAGTTAACCCTCGTCAGCTCAACTTCCACTAAAAGAACGCGTTCTTGGGAACATTAGACTGGGCGCTGAAACTTGAGCTTTTGAGCTTTGACCTGTTTGAAGCTACATGCAGTTGAATTAGGTCTGCTAGCTCGGCTCCACTGAAGTATCAGGCACAGCCTGGGGATCTGTTGAAAATTGGGATACTGTAGTAATAAATTCAATGCTACCTCATGATGTTTTCATCCAGCACGACGTAACAAGCGTTGCTGCAAACACTTGCAGTAATGCTGAAATTACAAATCCAAAGCTCTTGTCTCACTGGAAATCAAAGTCAAAGGCTTAATTTCGGCGTGCGAACGCGCCAATAGTGTGATGAAATGCGAGCAAAGTACTTGCGTATGCTTTCAGGCGTATTAAGTTCACCTTTCCCTACAGGGTGTGCTTGACGATGATGGTGCAGGAACTGGGCGTCGTTGCGTGGAGATCGAAAACTTTCTCCAGTGAAGAAACTTTCATTGTCGGTAAAGACGTTTCCAGGAGAACCTTCGCAGAGACCCTCCAAATTCCTGGAACTAAAGAGGAAAAGACGAAAGGCGACGGGGGCCATATAAGCGAACCGAAGGATGCTGATGATGGCGGGAAGGAGGCGCCCCGAAGAAAAAGTAAGCGATCAGAAGGAAAGGGTTCCAGTTCCAGCACACCGTCCCCGACTGGCAGTGGCAGTGGCAGTGGAAGTGGAGATGGTAAAGACGACGAGGATGGCAGGAAAAGGCGCCGCAGAACCGGGGAGCAAACTACTGATGCAGATGCAGCAGAAGACCAACCGGAGAAAGAGGAAGGAGAAGAGGCCGACGAAGGAGAAGAACTAGACATCACGAAGACCGGTGGCAAAGCCACTGCCGCGGCTCTCTTACAACGTGACCAAGAGGAGAGGGAAAGACAAGAGCAAGAGGCCCAGGATCCGACGGCGGTAATGGGACTAATACTACCACAGGCCCGCGAGGTTCCCTCAGAGGATGAAGATGATCCGCCACCTTCAGAACAGGGACAACGCGGGCCGCTGCCAACCGTGGAACAAAGGTCAAATTTACCTGGAGCTACACCTTCAGCCTCACCTGAGGTCCCTCCCTCTGCTGAGGAAATCCAGGAACAGGAACAAATGCAAGCCTCGAGCGCCTCTCCCGCGGAACAGTCAACGGCCTCCTCCCGTACAGAGTCGCCCGAGGCCATGTCGGGCGAGAGGAACACTCCGTCGGCCATGAGTGAGTCGTCCTCGGCGCCATCTTCTGGCAGACACAGCGCCTCTCCACTCCCTGACGAGTAGAAAGTTACTTTGATGTTTTTAAAATGGTTTTTAGTGTCCATAAATAAAGAACTTACATGAAACTATAGTTTGTGTTGATTTGAGAGTACACTGGTATTGGCTGACCACCTTACGTGGTTTACGGACTGACGAAAGGTCAGATAGTTTCTTATCAATTAGACGGAGTAGTTGAAGAAGAGTTCATTGGAACATTTGCTTATATAACGTTTTAGGAAAAGTTACATGGTGAGGTTTTTTCATCGTAGCTTAACAAGTAAATTCGTGCTATTAAGGTCGAAAATATAGTTATCAGAATTAAGAAAAATCCGAAGGCTTGTGAAGTATCAACACAGAATATTTATTGAAATGCACAGAATCCTCGAACTAGTATATTGTCCGAAATGGACCTTAAGAACCTGCAGGCACCTAAAAACTGACAATGCAGAAGTTCTCATCGACGCATGACCTTAGCTTGGGTAAATATTTTCAAAATGATTATAGATTCGAATCAGGAGACTTGGGCGTAGCAGGCGTGCAAAGAGAATATCTGGAAGGTCGGCTTGCAGTATGAAAATTACTGCAGCGATGCCCTCTTGATTGCAGCTAAGATAAGGTGCCACTTACCCACACGCTCCACGGAAGCTCTGATCTCGCAACCATTCGTATTAAAAATCAGATTTAGTCGCGGTGCGCTCCTGGCTTCTTCCAAAGAGGAAGCTCGCGGTCTCCACGTATGCTAAATCCGTAACGTATTCGTAGAAATTGAAATCTTCCAAGAGTTGACGAGGAAATGTCTGTAATCCTATCCATAGCAATAACTAAAATTCCGTCCAGAGTTTAAACTGGGAGTGGCAAAATTTAAAACCTTGGTAGGTCAAAGTATGTGAAGCCGGTGAAGATTTGAGCATTGGCATGAACTATACGGATGTCAACAGTAGCAGCAAAGAGCCTGAACATTGATGTATGAACCCGTGAGCCTTGCATGTGGAAATGGAAAGTTTTTAATTAGGGTCTGCGTTAAGTCCTGGCGACAAGTTGGTCTTGGAAACTAGATGCACTTTTCCAATTGACCAAATATATAGTAGCGTCGTAAAGTCAACTGGGTTTTCAACGCAACAAGTTGTGAATGTTGACTGTCCAGTTGGCAGAGTTGTGCGCGCTAGTAAAAGAACCTAGCGGCACTTGCGCTAGACCGGATAAATACTAGCGGCGCTACCGCTGGCGCCACTAATTTCGAAACTTAGCGGCGCTAGCGCTAGTTTGGGCGCTAGTTTTCGGCATGTATAACTTCTAGTCGAAAATCTGGGAAAATCTAGGACATTTTTTTTAGTGCTAGGGAAAACGCGAAGAAAGAGATATAAATTAAAATGTAATTTTGCATTGCGAATGGAAGAAATCAAAAGAATTTTTCCGTACAACGACGAAATGCATGGAAGAGTAATTTAGCCTATACTTCTAGCATACAGGGTGTCGCAAAATTCTTGGTTCGAACTTCGGCTATTAGTAGCGAATATTAACTCTTTTTCATCAATAATAGATGAAAATTAGAAACTCTTAGTTTGTGAGATATTAATAAAATGACAACACTGATAATTAGTTACCTACAAAGGTTACATGCACTCTGCTCGTAGTACACACGGGGATAGTTCTAATGCTCGGTACCAAAATGGTTTTTTTAAGCAAGGATCCCATAACGGTGATTGTTCAAAATTTATACTATGAACATTGATACAAGCACGACACCTTCGTTAAAGATTCCATGGATCTCTGAGAGATCTCCTGCAGCAACTGCAATTTGAAGTCTTTACGAGTTTTCGTATGCCCCGACAAAAAAAAGTGAAAATTTAGCGGAGACATGGTAACATGTCTAGTACCCGTCCACCATGCTAGTAGCCGTCCAGTTGGCTTTGAAAACTTCCTGTGTGAAAACTATCAGTGTAGAAAGCCGTACATAGGCGTGAACTGTAAGCCAAGTAGTACCTTGCAGTTTAAGACTGTGTGCGGCTCTCTAGTACTGCTGGTTTTTACAGATGAAGTTTTTAAAGCAAAGTGGACGGCTATTAGCATGGAGGACGGGTACTAGACATGTTACCCTAAGGCTATCTTGGTGGCCAGGACACGGCACCATTATGACTAGTCCATCGATTTGAAAATTGAAGGTCGAGAAAACTTCTCGCATTAAAAGCATATTTGATGTGCCGGAGGGGAGCTCCAACGTGTTAAAACAAAACTTCTTCTGCGAATACACATCACCCAATAAATCCGGAAGGACTTCTTCAAGAAAACAGAACATTCCCTGTGAGACGCTCCATGGCAAAATTTATGTGCCACTGATTTGATTGTGAACGATACCTGCCCAAAACATTGACAGTATAGCGATGCTGGTGGCGATGTTGATGGATGACAGGAGGGTTGTTCTGCTGCCATAAGTGTCAATTATGAACATTAGAAATCTATCACGGGTGAAAGTGGCTTCATCCGGGAACAACAAAAGTTTGCTAAATGGGGATTTCCTAACTCCTGATTTCAAAATCCACTGCACGAATCGTTCACAAGGAGCACAATCTGTGGAAGTAGACCCTGGACTCTCTGGAAGTGATACGGATGATAATTATTTAGGTTCAATGCACGCCACACTGCTGTATGAACTTAAATTCCCATAGATTATCGAAGCCCAATATCCCGAAAAAATGTTTTGAATTTTTTTATGAAAAACTTTATAGTGACTTTTTTTTATCCTAGTAACCGAAGTTTGTACCAAGAATTTTGCAACACTATAACTAATGCCGAAACTAGCGACTAGCGCTTGACATTGGCTAAAAACCTAGCGGCGCTAGATGCGCGCGCTAGTTCTAGCGGCGCCAGGCACAACTCTGCTAGTTGGTTTCCTATACTAGGCTCATTTTATCAAGGCAGTTTAGGCTTGGTCAAATTCCTCTATTACATTGCCAATTCTACGGGCAATTCTGAGATTTTTCTATACGCAGGTTGTGGGCGGGGCGAAGATATGGGTCAATTAAAATCACAGAAATGCCCATTGAGCTGGCAACGTTGCAGAGGAAATTGACAAAGCCCAAACTACCGTGATGAAATGGACAAAGGATAGAAAACGTCACTGGCCAAGTTACGGTGTCTCTTCAAATTTGAAGCAAAATAAATCAGGAAACGGTACGCGTATCTACTGTTTATACGTCTCGAGCCCTGTGCCCACGTACTTAACTACTTTCGTTGTCGATTAAGCCATGTTCGCACTTGTAATAGTATTTAGCACAGTGGTAAGTAGTCAAGTGCCAGAAAGTTAGATTTTAGTCGAGTTCAGTGAGGTAGTAATCTACTGGACTAAATTCTTAATTCATTCAGTTCTATTTTTTAAGCAAGTCAGGAGGGAGTAGCCCCTCGTTACTTTCCACTAATCTAGTCTGAACCTGTTCAATTTACATGGAAGTACTTAGTAATTGTTAAGTCAGAAGTCAACCATACACCCTTCAATAATAAGCCCTAATGCACAGTACACACATGAAGTATAATGTAGTGTGAACGAGTTTGGTAAGTAGTCAAGTGACAAGTAGCTACTTGCCACTTGACAAACTACTATCCCAGGGTGCGAACGAGGCTTTAGAGCCAACTCGACTAATCAGAAGGCGTAGTCGGGGCCGTGACGCCGGTAGGATGTCTTCGAACATCGTGCTATAATACTTGAAATAAAACATTGTGGACTTAAGTTGTTGATAATTACGAGTGAGGTTGAGCGTTCACCTCGGGCACTTCTTAATGGACTGAATGTTTCTGTGGCGACCGCAGTATTGGAAAACTTTTTATAGAATTAAATTCTGCACAAGCTGAAGCCGTGCCGCGGTCACGTAAACGGATTAGTTGAGTTGCAAGCGACAACGGAAGTTGCTACGTGGGCACCGGACATTAGTAACTAATTCGAACGAGTGAATGAAAGTGAAAACGCTTTGAAAAAACAAATTTGTAGGTCGGCCTCGACAGAGAGCACTCGTGGGACGCGTTGCAGTCGGCACGCTGTGTTACGCAGGGTTACTCTGCCGCTTTACAGGGTCTGTTATACTAGTCGATCTCCCAACAACGAGACACGCGTATGTAACCCCGGTGTTACCTAGCCCGTGACCCTGAGAAAACTTGGTAGTTCCGCCGCATATGCACTGAATTGAGGATCTTTAATTTCTGTGGCCCGTGAAGCCGTGGTTATTCATGAATAAGGATCGAAATATATATATT
>LQNS02001155.1:5365081-5375243 GCA_001587735.2 Parhyale hawaiensis
TTTAGAACACTATTACCATCCCAAAGTCCAAACTACAGTAGTATCAGAAATCATTCGATCGATAATAACCGTCCTATTAGAAACGAGAATTTCAAAATTTTAGATCAATGCCCAGATTTTGACCTGCGAATCCTAGAATCTATTTATATTCACAAATTTGAACCCGACCTGAATGATCAAACGAGCTCTGCAGATTTGTTTATAGTTCATTGAAATATAGAATTTAATGAGGAATTTCATATTTTGAAGTATCATAAATATATGTTATGTCAGGTCATGCCCTTGGTGGTCCTCATACGTTACCTAAGAATTATGTAAGCCATAGGGACGTCTATTATTCGCGTTCACTTTGATTCCTTACGTTTTCATGCTCCTACTAATAATCTGTGGTCTGTTCTTCCTTTTCCTTTCCTCTGATTAACTCAGTGTGAGACACCCTCGTGCATGCGCTTCACGCTTCTCTCGACATACTACACGTCCCTTGCTTGTTGCCCTCTTTGAAAAGTCGGCTGCACGGGTAAGAGTACGGGGTATACTACTATTACTACTACTACTAGAGCTGTGACAATGTACTTTTAGAGACAGAGGAGTAGATGATTACCTTAAACAACGACAAAAAGCTGAAATTTAATTCTATGGCGGTAACAGAGCCAACAGAAGCAGTTCACTGTAGAAGCCTTTACTTAACGCAATTTGTTGTTTTTGGAGTTATAATCGATTTCTTTGTCGCTAAAAGCATGTTTTCATAGCCCTAATAATTACCCTTTTAGGTGTACATGATCTTAACGGGCAGAGGGTAAACCCACTGTGCATGTCTTTACCGAAGGAAAACAGTTGCTGTTAAAATAAGATTCTACAGTTTGCTGTGTCATAAAACCGTGAAATTTAAGCAATTTCAGGTAATGACCATTTTACTCGGGAGTAAGAGGTAAATTGGTTAAAATTCGGTAAATCACCAAAATAAAACCAACGAGTTGGTGATCCCACTAAACTGCAAATCAAGAACTAAAGTCGGCAACAAACTTAACCCATTCTACCCTGTTCAATCTTTTGCTTCGGTCAGTGTACCTTTTTTCGGACTTCCCCATCAGAACTGTCTGAAGAAAGACGAAATTTTCATAATATATTTAATTTCCAAAACTACAATGAAGGCAAGACATAAAAGTAGTATCAAAATACGAAAATGCAGATGCAGTTAAAAAATTAGTTGAAAATGAACCCTCTTGAAGAAATTATGGTTCAGAAACAGAGGTAAAAATATCAAGAAGCTGAAAATTCCTCCGCTTTACTGTGATCGGCGGACAGTGTTCTTCTTCTTCTACGTGTTTGACTGGGGCGATTGTCTTGTAAGAAGCTTTCTCTAATGTAATTCTATTGGTCGGAACTGCTTATAGCCTCACTTAAGGAGCGGCATAATGTAAGTTTTAAGTATAGTTATCCGTTACTTATAAAGTATTGTGCTAAACTTCAAAAGTATTTGGTTACTTTTTAGGTGTGGTTCTATGGTTAAAATCCACTCTTGAACGTCGATGATTTACATTAATAATTTTCATTAATATGCTGAAAACTCCGGTTAGCTGTTTGTTCCTATTTTACTCTATGATTAAATTTACTCAATTTCTTTGCTTTGGGACTGATTAAGTATGCGCACCTGTAATGGAGATATCGCTTACGCTGTACTGTTAAGACACCCAGTCCAACGCTCCTAACCTCGTGTTAAGCTTCATAAATTAAAGGTTCTTTGGCTTTTATTGAATTATAATCCACATTTGGTTATGGGTGAAGTTGCAGTAAACTTCGACTGCACCCTTCTCTGGAAATCCACAAGCACTGATTCGTATTATAAATAACAGGTGGGTTAATTGGTCTAGAAGTACACCTCCACGGACGACGGGTCGAAAAAAAACCTAGGACACTGAAACTGAACGTTAAACGACCTGCCCCCTCTGTACCCTGAGATAAGTGCCCCCACCTAGCTGCATGCACTAAGCGGCTGAGCTGTTCTGTAATCAATAACTAAGGAAGGGCTATTGAATGGAGTTATGGCTCATTTATTTTGATGGAGATTATATCTTAACCAGTACGAAGTGTGAATATAGTAGGTAAATTTTCTTGATCTTCACAAAATTCTCTTGAGTGATTACTAAGCTATTCGTCTATGATCCTGAAACTGGTTATTTAAACTTACCAGTCAGACTGAACCCCTAGATTCTACAATTTTTTTTTTGTAGATATTGCGATGAAATGGAATTAAAATAAGTCAGAAGAGTAGTTAAAATGGATTTAAGCTCTATGCCAGGTTCTGGCTCAAGTGGAAAGAAGTCTCTGATGATGAACAACAAATTAGTTGAATCCACTACGGTTTACCTTGGTAAATCTAGGAGCGTACGACTGATTCTGGGAATAATCTCAGTTCGAGCAAATTTTTCGCCTAGAAATGGCGTATAGTCAAACTAAAATTGGCCTAGTTGAGACTACAAGATTATTCTGGATACTAATAATTGAATTTGACTGCCGTTACCAAGAATTTAATGTATGGCGCTTTCTAGACTGAAATGTCAAGAGTTCTAGTGGTCCGTAATATTACTAAATTCTCAAATTTTAAAAAATTCTCTCCTTGAACCGTTAATAAATTTCTGGTGTATCACAGAAGCGATCAGATTGCAATTGCCACTGAGAGTGGCATGAGCTCCATAACGGAGCTAGTCATGTCCGTAGCAGTGCTACCCCACTACGGAAGATTTTCCCACTATTGTTCATAGTAGTATGAAGAAATAACCAGTTTATGAAAAATGGGCTCAAAACTGCGTTCGAACATTCCATCGGATTTTTTTTTCTGAGCGAAGTGAAGACCTGGCGAAGGTCCAAGCGACCGTCGGATTTTATAGTGACAAAATTCCATACGCATAAGTACTATAGAAAATAGACTTTCACACTCTATTCTTTACTGCCTAGCGAAACTATGAATATAAATTGTACCAGTTAGATTGATGAAAATATCTTGGGAGATGTCGCCGTACTTCCGTATTAATTGCCCTTCAGGGGCATAGGATAGGCCCTACGGCTAGGTTCACCCATCCCGTCATCGGGAGCAGCGCCCTAGTGTGTAGGTAACGTTAGCCATTAGCTAAGCCTTCGGGGCGTGTGTCCACGTTGCTGCTTTCCCGATGTCATAACCACATATCTTTCTTTCTACATTTCCTCTTCTTTCCCGATTCTTCCCATGGGCGCTGGCACACCTTTTTGCGTAGGTCCCAAGTTTGTCGACACCAAAGTTCCTTTTTCCTCTTGCATCACCAAAGTTGTATAGGGAGGCTCTTAAGAATTTGAAAAGTTCATGAGAACAAAAGGATTTAGATTATCAACTGTGGGGGAGGGGGAGGTACAGATCTCTAGATAACCTAAAAGTGGCTCTAGTTAAACACTAGCTTTGCTTACGTGTAGTTCTCCGTATACATTGAATTTAAAATAAATTGGTGGGTGATCGTGGCGTCTTAGCCACGAGCCGTTCTAGTTCACTTTGAAATCCGTTGCGCAGCTTAGAGAAAATAGTTTGAAAGATCAGGAAAGGAATGGCCCCTGGCGACGGAACTGAACCTCAGGCATACATTCTTTTTTAAAAATTAAAAATTCACGTGCCGCTTGATATGGCACAGGTTTTGGATGCAGCTGTGAATTAGTCTTGGTTGAATTACTTCGAATGATTAGTATGGTAATTGTGAACAAATCTTGAATGGCCACACTAAAACTGAAAGTTGCTAAGAGTACATATAGTTTCTTGGTTTCGTGCACCTCGATAGGGGGCACGAGCTACATTCGCAGACTATCACTCAAGCAGATGAAAAATCCTTCAAAAGGCGCAGAAAAAGTCCATAGGATAAGACTAGCTTTTGGTTCGCCAATCAGATGCTTCGAGGAACAGTGCCCCAGGGGATTGTGTAGGTTACCTTAGCCATTAGTTGGGCAGTAGACATCGACATTTCGTGCCAACTTTACTTCTTGGTTTCATACTCCTGATTTTTCGGAGTTGAAGGGGTCCGTCCACTCGCTACACATGCCGCGTAGCACTCATTCAGTGCGAAATCCCAAACTCGTGCCAATTTGCGTCGTGTGAGGGAAAGCTCGTGCTCGAACTAAAGCCAAATTTCTAGCAAAGGGTTAGAGTTGAAGCTGATCAAATTTTCCTGATGTTTGTGGGCGGAGTTACAGCTTGTGCTGCCGATTGACCAAATAAATCTTCTGAATTTCACCACTGTTGCCAGATCGGTCTTACGGAAAGTAGCAATTGCTCTCAAAAAGTAGCCAGATCCTAAACTCTCGCTAAAATATCATTTTATGAATAGGGTCGCATGTAGTAAGTTTTTAGAACATGAGGCACACAGTTCTCGCCATGCGGGTAAAATACCTTGAAAATGCCTTGAAAGTACCTCTGAAAACACAAGGTTTTTTTTGACCACTTTGCGGATGATTCTGCCTGGTTGCGCATGATCCGCGCGTTTTCCGACCGCTTTTTGACGTGATTCTGATGGCAATCAACCGTGATCAGTGGTGAGAATTGATCGCACCTTGATTTCCACCGCGGGCTAATCATGCGTGATCAAAGAGGGATTCTAGCCGTTGAACTGACAAGTAAAAATTAAAAATTTAAATATAAAAGGTCCTAATGTGTTCTTCTTACTGGTACTCGGTTAAGTCAGGGGGTACTAGCTTAGTTGGCGAAATGACTGAATTGCAGGCTGTTGGAAGCCAAACAAGAGCTTTGACTACTCAAATGTCAATGGTATCACAGGTGGGCTAAGCGACCCAACGTGCCTATAGCAAACTCTAGTAGAAAAGCTTCTGGAAGCCTCCCAAAGTCGAACGTAACCTAAAATTCCATTCAGAAAGTGCAAGCCAGCACACTTTCAAATTTTAAAAAGTTAACCCTCGTCAGTTTAACTTCCGCAAATTGAACGCGTTCTTGGGAAACATTAGACGGGGCGCTGAAACTTCAGCTTTTGAGGGTTGACCTGTTCGAAGCTACATGCAGTTGAATTGGGTCAGCTAGCTCGGCTCCACTTAAGTATCAGGCACGGCCTGCGGATCTGTTGGAAATTGGACAGGAAAAAATTCAATGCTACCTCATGAGGTAGTTTTCATCCAGCACGACGTAACAACCGTAGCTGCAAACACTTTCAATAATGTTGAAATTACAAAGCCAAAGCTCTTCTCTTTCACTGAAAATCGAAGTCCAAGGAGTAATTTCGGCGTGCGAACGCGCCAATAGTGTAATGAGACGTAAGCAAATGCTTCTGTATGCTTTCAGGCGTATAAAGTTCACCTTTCCCTACAGGGTGTGCTTGACGATGATGGTGCAGGAACTGGGCGTCGTTGCGTGGAGATCGAAAACTTTCTCCAGTGAAGAAACTTTCATTGTCGGTCAAGACGTTCCCAGGAGAACCTTCGCCGAGACCTTTCAAATTCCTGGAACCAGAGAGGAAAAGACGAAAGGCGACGGGGGCCATATGAGCGAACCGAGGGATGCTGATGATGGCGGGAAGGAGGCGCCCCGAAGAAAAAGTAAGCGATCAGAAGGAAAGAGTTCCAGTTCCAGCACACCGTCCCCGACTGGCAGTGGCAGTGGAAGTGGAGATGGTAAAGACGACGAGGATGGTAGGAAAAGGCGCCGCAGAACCGGGGAGCAAACTACTGATGCGGATGCAGCAGAAGACCAACCGGAGAAAGAGGAAGGAGAAGAGGCCGACGAAGGAGAAGAACTAGACATCACGAAGACCGGTGGCAAAGCCACCGCCGCGGCTCTCCTACAGCGTGACCAAGAGGAGAGAGAAAGACAGGAGCGAGAGGCCCAGGATCCGACGGCGGTGATGGGACTAGTACTACCACAGGCGCGCGAGGTTCCCTCAGAGGATGAGGATGATCCGCCACCTTCAGAACAGGGACAACGCGGGCCGCTGCCGACCGTCGATGAAACGTCAAATTTACCTGGAGCTACGCCTTCAGCCTCGCCTGAGGTCCCTCCCTCTGCTGAGGAAATCCAGGAACAGGAACAAATGCAAGCCTCGAGCGCCTCGCCCGCGGAACAGTCAACGGCTTCCTCCCGTACAGAGTCGCCAGAGGCCATGTCGGGCGAGCGGAACACTCCGTCGGCCATGAGCGAGTCTTCCTCGGCGCCATCTTCTGGCAGACACAGCGCCTCTCCACTCCCTGACGAGTAGAAAGTTACTTTGACGTTTTTAAAATGGTTTTTAGTGTCCATAAATAAAGAACTTTAATGAAACTATAGTATTGATTTGAGAGAACACTGGTATTGGCTGACCACCTTACGTGGTTTATGGAATGACAGAAGGTCCAATAGTTTATCGTGTAAATTGGACGGAACAGTTGAACAAGAGTTCATTGAAACATTAGCTTATTTAACGTTGGAGGAAAAAAGCAGTTACATGAATAAAAGTATTTTTCATCGTAGCTTAGAGAGTAAACTCGTGCTATTGAGGTTGGAAATATAGTTTTCAGAATTGAAAAAATCAAATACTTTGCTAAGTAGCAACACACAATATTTATTGGAATGCACAGAATCGTCAAACCAGTAGATTGTCCTAAATAGACATATAGAACCTGCACGCGCACCTAAAGCCTTACAATACAGAAGCTCTCATCGACGCATGTCCTTAGCTCAGGTAAATATTTTTCAAATCTGCATGGATTCGAATCGGGAGGCTTAATCGTAGCAGGCGCGCAGAGAGAACAAAAATCTGAAAGGTAGGCTTGCAATATGAAAATTACTGTAGCGTTGCCCTTTGCATTGCACCGAAGATAGGGTGCCACATACCCAAACTCCACGGAAGCTCGCATCTCTCAACATTCGTATTGAAAAGGTCAGATATAGTCTCTGTGCGCTCCTAGCTTCTTCTGGAGAAAAAGCTCGCGGTCTCCCAGTGTCCGAAATCCGTAAGATATGCGCAGAAATTGAAATCGTGCAGGTGTTGACGAGGGATTATCGGTAATGCTCTCCATAGCAATAACTAAGTTTCGGTCTTGGAGTTGAAACTGGGAGTGGCAAAAATTGAACCCTTGGTAGCTCAAAGTATGTAGAGCAGTTAGTTTTAAGCAGGTCATGAACTTTACGGATGTAAAAGGTAGCAGCAAAGAGCTTGAACATTGATGGAAATGGAAAGTATTGAATTGGGGTCTGCGTTAAGTCCTGGCGACAAGTTGGTCTTTGCAACTATAACTTTTCCCTTTGACCAAATATTTAGTAGCGTGCTAAAGTCGACTGGGATCACGCAACAATTAGTGAATGTCGACTGTCAAGTTGGCAGAGTTGTGCGCGATGGTGAAAGAACCTGGCGACACTTGCGCTAGACCTGAGAAATGCTAGCGGCCCTACAGCTGGCGCTACTCATTTCAAAACCTGGCGGCGCTAGCGCTAGTTTTCGGCATGTAGAACTTCTGGTCGAAAATCTGGGACAAATTATTTTAGTGCTAGGAAAAACCCGAAGAGAGATAGAAATGCAATATAATTTTGCATTGCGAATGGAAAAAATAGAGCATTTTTGTGATTTTCCACACAACGAGGAAATGCATGGAAGAGCAACGTACTGTATACTTCTAGTATACAGGGTGTTGCTAAATTCTTGGTACAAACTTCGGCTATTAGTAGCGGTTATTAACTACTTTGTATCGATAATAGTGACTAGAAAAATTCTTTGTGAGATAATAATAAAATGACACTGATTATTAGTTACCTACGAAGGCTACATGTACTCGGCTCGTAATACACACGAGGATAGTTCTAATGCTCAGTGACAAGATAGCTTTTATAAGCAAGGATCTCATAACGGTAATTGTTCAAAATTTATATTACGAACATTGATAACAAGCACGACACCTTCGTTAGATATTCCATGGATCTCTGCGATATCTACACCAGCAAATGCAATTTGATGCGTCTTGAACAAAACTTTTCGTATGCAAAAAAAAATTAAAATTTAGCGGAGGCAGATGAGGTTATCTTGGTGGCCAGGACGGAGCAGCATTATGAGCAGTCCATAGATTTAAAATTGAAGGTCTAGAAAACTGTCATTCAAAGCATATTTGATATGCCGGAGCTCCATCGTGTTTAAAAAGTCTTCTACGAATACCCAATGTCCCGTCGCCCAATAAATCCGGAAGGACTTTGAGAAAGACTCAGTAAACCTTCCCAGTGAGACACGGTGGCAAAATGTATGGGCCAATGATTTGATTGTGAACGATACCTGCCACAACATTGACAGTATAGCGATAATGGTGGCAATGTTGATGACGTGAAGGTTGTTCTGCTGCCATTTGTGTAAATTATTAACATTAAGAATCCTCCACGGGTGAAAGCGGTTTCATCCGGGAACAACAAGTTTGCTAAATGGGGATCTTCTAACTCCTGGATTCTAAAACCACTGCCCGAATGGTTCACAAGGAGCACAATCTGTGGGAAGTAGACCCTGGACTCGCTGGAAGTGATACGGATGATAATTTAGGCTCAATACACTCCGCACTGCAGAATGATCTTACATTCCCATTAATTATCAAAGCCCAGTATCTTGAAAAATAAGATTTTTCGAATTTTTTATGGAAAAATGTTTGAATTGATTTTTTACTACTAGTAACCGAAGTTTGTACCAAAAATTTTGCAACACTGTATAACTAATGCAAAAACTAGCGACTAGCACTTGGCATTGGCTAAAAACGTAGGGGCGCTAGAAGCGCGCACTAGTTCTGGCGGCGCTAGGCACAACTCGGCTAGTTGGTAACCTATACTCGGCTCATTTTATAAAGGCAGTTTAGGCTTTGTCAAATTCCTATACAACATTGCCAACTCTATGGGCATTTCTGAGATTTTTCTATAAGCAGGTTATGGGCGGGGCGAAAATATGGGTCAAAGAAAATGACAGAAATGCCCAGTGAGCTGGCAACGTTGTAGAGGAATTTGACAAAGCCAAAACTACCGTGATGAAATGGACAAAGGATAGAGAATGTCACTGGCCAAGTTACGGGTGTCTCTTCCAATTTGAAGTAAAATAAATCCGAAAACGGCACGCTTATCTGCTGTTTACAAGTCTCAAGCCCTGTGCCCACGTACTTAACTACTTTCGATGTCGCTTAAGCCATGTTCACACTTGTGATAGTATTTAGCACAGTGGGGTAAGTAGTTAAGTGCCGGAAAGTTAGATTTTAGTAAAGTTCAGTCAGTTACCAATCTAATGGACTAAATTCTCAATACATTCTGTTCTATTGTTTTAGGCAAGTCATGAGGGAGTAGCCCTTCCGTACTTTACACTTAGCTAGTCGGAACATATTCAATTTCAGTGAAGTTCTTAGTAAGTGTTAGAAGTCAACCATACACCCTTGAATAGTAAGCCAGTAATGCACAGTACACACATCAAATAAAATATGGTGTGAACGAGTTTTGGTAAGTAGCAAAGCGATAAGTAGCTACTTGACACAATACTATCCCAGGGTGCGAACGAGGCTTTAGAGCAAACTCGACTAATCAGACGGCGTAGTCGTGATGTCGGCAGGATGGCCATGAACATAATGCTTTAATTCTTAAACTATATCTTTGTGGACTTGAACTGTTGATAATTAGGAGTGAGGTTGAACGTCACCACTGGCACTTCTCAATGGACTGAATGTTTCTACGGCGAACGCAATATTAGACTATTTTTTATTGAATTAATTTTGCGTAAGCTGAAGCCGTGCCGCGGCCACGTAAACGGATTAGTTGAATGGCTTCTGCGCTGCAGGAGACAACGAAAGTTGCTACGTGGACACCAGATATTAGTAACTTATTCGGACGAGTGAATGAAAGTGAAAACGCATTGAAAAAACAAATTTGTAGGTCGGCCTCGACAGAGAGCACTCATGGGACGCGTTGCAGTCGGCACGCAGTGTTACGCAGGGTTACTCTGCCGCCTCACAGGGTCTTTTATACTAGTCGATCTCCCAACAAGGAGACACGAGTATGTAACCTCGGTGTTACCTAGCCCGTGACTCTGAGAAAACTTGGTAGTTCCGCCGCATATGCACTGAATTGAGGATCTTTAATTTCTGTGGCCCGTGAAGCCGTGGTTATTCATGAATAAGGATCGAAATATATATATTTTTAAAGAATTCAGTGATTTTGATG
>LQNS02001155.1:5415805-5436823 GCA_001587735.2 Parhyale hawaiensis
CAAATCAGACTAAGCCTGCGATGTCTTCACTGTTGGAATTTCAACTGTCCCTGCTTAAGATACGTTTGCCATCTTCTGCAACCCGGCCTATTTTCTGCCTATCACTTTCAATGGAGTTTGAGAAGACAACCAGAGCTTCCAACCTGGGCTAAATTCCGCCTATCTATTTCTTTAAGAGCGTGACACCGAACATATAAATATATATATTTATAAACACACGACGTTCATTCTTAGTATTAGATTGCAGGAGATTATTATCTATTATATTAATAGCGTTGTTCCTTCGTACTTTCGTGTGTTACGGCTGAATTCAATGTTCATCTCGTATTTGGCCTTACATGCGAAATCCGGTATTTGTGCTACAGCTAACGCAGGAGGCCAATATATTGGGGATTTTCGTCACTCATTCGTCATTGTTTTGCGCTTTATTCAGTTCAGGAAGCTAGCGTATCTGTGATACGGCTGGTAACTAATCTCTCGGTCACAGGCCAGGTCTTTTTAATTATTTATACGCCCGAAATTTCTAAGAATAAATTTTTTGGAACCTGTACCGTGGTTTATTGCCAAAGGAATTCCACGGGTCCAGTTAGACAGAGTAACTTATAATATAATCCACGGGCCACTTAGACAAGTACAGCTTCAGTAATTATTATGAGCAAAAGGCTGGTCGTATAAGATATCATACATGGACTATCGGTGTTGTTTGTGATGGTGACGGGGATTTGCTATAGTACAATGCGAAGGTTTCACTGATCTATATGAAGCGCCATAGACCAGACCGTGAAAGCTTCACTGGTGCTGCTAGCTAGTAGGCCTATAAATATTTCACGGGTCCAATGATACGCGGAGGTCAGCAGTTCTGTGCAGCTGGGCAAACTCGTTTTAATAATTTTTATGCCCTTGGGCTCTTCTGAATGAACGGGTTAGGACCTGGAAAATTTTCATGTGGGGGTGGGCACTAGGAGTGCTAGCAAAATTGAAGGGGGGGGGGGCAGCGAGACACAAAAGCTAGGCCCTAAGCAGTACATTTTTTTCAAGGCCTCATTTCCAGTGAAGGGTGCGTGTAATTTTTGTGGGAGGGAGTGTGTCCCCACGATCCTTCCCTGGCTACTCCACTGCAGGGACCAAGAAGATGGACATAATATATCACACATCAAGTCCCAGTGTTGAAGAACAAGTGTGGTGTCTCCATGCTAAGATATGAAAGTTTCACGGGTCTGTCTGAAAGGCCTTGCAAAGCCGTGAAAGTTTCACGGGTCCAGATAGTTATTATTATTACAACTTCACGCCAGAACCGCCACGGACAGGTAGTACAACTCAAATGAAGCAGTTTGTAACACCGGGAAGCCCGAAACGCTGCTAAAGAGAATACAACAAAAAACCATTAGCTGCTGACTAAAACGCCTGCAGGCCAACACGACCGAAAGCCGATGCCAGCAACGAATTCCAAACCCCAACAGACCAGGGCATAAAGCGCCGACTGAACTGACGAGTTCTGCATCTAAAAGTCTCTAAAGTGAAAGAGTGCGCGTCAACCGCAGTACGTGTAATCCTCCTAGAGACTTTGAGGGCTGGGACAGATGAATATAACCAAAGTCTTTCATTGTTGTATACCTTATAAAACAGAGTCCAGCAATCTCTCTCCTTTGAGACAGGTTCACCAGATCATTTCGGCACAGAGCTCGCTGGCTGAACTAACATGTCGGAGACTTCTTGTACTTCAGTTCAAGTAACTCCTCAGCAATGCTACTGTACTCTTCACTTCCCGTTTTGAAATAAGAAACGAAATTTTGAAGCACACTTTCACTGAATAATATTCTGCTGTGAGTTTTTTTCAAACCGCTGAGGCAGATGGAGAGGTAGTCCTTTGAAAAACAATTTAATTCACAAATTTGAGTCAACTCGAATGTAATTGTTTCTTCGGCCGAGCTCGAATCATTAAACTCTATAGAACAAAACATGATCATCTTACTCTGCAACCGTAAATCCTCATTGACTCGGCCGAAATATTCAATTTGATCTCTGCCCTTAAATTTTTCTAGTTCATCTTCTAGATATACCTGCATAGTTGGTGGTTTGCGTGGTTTTGTTAGTGTAGGAAGCAGGGATTGAGATGCAACATTTCTCAAGCGCTGGAAATATCGTAAGCACCGGTCTGTTGTTCATCACTTAACGAACTCTGCTGCCACATTTGTTCAAATATTTATAATCAAAGTGTCTTTCATAAACAAAAACATTTTTCAGTGCATTCACGGTTCACCTCATTTCGATTGAGAAATTTTATCCATACTAGCGGGACCCATAGAAATTCCACATTCGGGTAGTTAATGTCCTCACTTTTTATAATGAACCAAGCATAACCTTCACTATTATAACTCACTTTAGTTCGACCTAATGCAGCTTCCCAACTTAACCTACCGATAAATAGCGCCTGTCACTTAATCCTATCGAACTGCGTCTAACCTCAAGTGCGCTGCACACGAAAGTTGAAACATTTCAGCGTTGCTCCCTATTCTTCCCCTTGCGCTGCTGTGTATGAAGCTTCGATTTATCAAATATTATTATATTCAAAAACTGCTTAAACTCCGAGCCGAGGTAGCTATTCCACTACAGCGAAGGCCACGTGCTCACTTTAGACTCTGTCTTGGCATTACTATTGAGCTTCAATTCACAACTGTACATATTTGCAATCGATGTGTCTTAATAGATTCAACCGTTATCATGCGCACGGAAACCTCTGTTCTAAGAACGTGAAGCGCTCCCGTGTTCCAACTCGTAACAAGTGCATCCCTAATAGTGTGGGCACATTATCGCAACAATTGCTCAGCCACTTAACTTTTCGCTTTGGTCGTCACCTTACTGTGACTACAACTAATAGCGATTGAAAGTTACGCTAAAACTATGCGTCATTGCAGCTTTAAACTAAATGAAGAGAAGGCACGTATATATTCCCAAAGCTTGGCCATTGCTGATTGTTATAACGTACAAACTGTCAGGAAAGACTCATACCTTATATATTCTTTTTGGTGGCATAGCCATGTCCAATCGGATACAGAACTGCATGGCAATGCAACTTTTACGTAGGCGTGCGCGCGCCTTCAGTCACCCTGTACATGCACAACATATCTGGACACTATATCACTGGTGTATCTCGCAGACATTTTACCAGCAAAATTTTCGCCGTTGTATATCATGATAGAGATTATATTTGGTTATTAAAGACCAGTACAGACTTAAGTTTATATTTGGCCAAGCTTTAGGCTCAGGCACTCTTTTGGCAACTTAAAAAACTGCGCCTGAATTATGGCCGAAAGCTCGGCCAAATATAAACTTAAGTTTGTACTTGTCTTTAATAACCAAATATAATGAATCTCGACAGACGTCCAGTAATATTTTGAATACATTGTAAAGATATAAAGACAGCGTCAGCAAATATAATAATTTCGCTTTTAGGAGATACTTTTTTCATTGCTCTTCTTCTATATCTACACGCCTTCGCCATCCTTTGTTTCCTATTCTCCTGAAAATAACATTATTTAGACTTTCATATTTTTCACGTTTCCGTGTTTCATCGGTTTATTTGAAGATTTCAATTCTACTGCAGGACCCATGGCTGCTTTACACTTGATGTGCGATAGCCGGCCAACATATTGCACCTTTCTGGCCATTTAAAAAAATTAATCATATCGCTGGAAGTACTTTTTCAGTTAATTTACATCGTTGCTCAAAGCAACGCACTTTCACTTGAAAAATGCAGTTGAGAATCAAGCATTTGAGAACAGCTTCGTTTGAACCGTATTATCTGGCTACGATCGGATTTTCCCATATTTGGATTGGTATGCAACCCTAGCATCGTGAATATCACAAGAAATGAAATTTGGTATCATGGTAGGTATGTTATTTGTTGAAATAGTGGACATCCAGGTTCCATGTTTTCGAAAGGTTTATAAAGCGTTTCAACTGGATTTTAATACATATATTTGGCCGAGGTATGATACGTGTAAAATGAACTTCATGTCTTTACTTCGAAATTGACTGAAATGTTTTTCAAGAGTGAGCTGAAAGAAAACAGCTGTGGTTGAACTTCCTTCCAGCGAAAATCCGAGCTTCTCACAAGCTAAATTTTCCCCCTATCTATTATTGAAGAGCGTAACACACGAAGGAACAACGATATTTATATTATAGATGCTTCGTAATTTCTCATCTTTTGGCAACTTAAAAACTATGCTTCCATTGTGATAATAAGGACTTCTTCAAGACAAGAATTTTATTAGCCCAAGCTTTCGGCGTGAATTTTTTTTCAGCCGTCGTCAGGGAAAAGATGCATATATGTCCTGGAGCTATATACAAAAACACGTATCCATACTACGGAAGAAAATTCTATATCAAAACGAAAAGTTCATAAGAGAAAATAATATCAGCAGTCAATGAGCAGAGGAAGCAGTTGTGGAACATGTAGGTGTCTGTTGATCCTATTTGGTTATTTCACACTGTAAAATGATTCAACTACTGTACGAGATTACCAATTTTTAACTTTTTTAGTACTGATACATTTTCAAAATAAAAAGACTGATTGTTTTCGCGGCAGTGTTGATAAATTAATGATAACTCTTGCTTCCTCCGCACATTGCTTGCGTGTTCCTAGACACGTGTTTTCAGATTTCTTCCGGTTACGCTGACGTAGCAAGCATCGCAGTTAGAGCATTAGAGTTTGTAGACCAGATCCGTCGACTCTTCATTTGTTCTTCTGTCTTTGAGTTTGTACAGCTGTGTTTTAATTATATTTGTTTATTTATTTGCCAAAATGATGTTATAAGGTTTTAGTGCACGTTGCACCTTCTCTGAACAGCCTCTGACTTAAAAACTGCCCCTGAATTGTGACCTCGAAAATTTGTCATGCATCCAATCACGTTGCATCTATTAACCATCTTGAAAAATTGAAGTTTCAATTATATCAAGTCATGATTATTTCGTTGTTTTGAAGCTGCAGTTAGTTTTCGCTATTCACATAAAATTAAGAACTAAATTGCACTAACTCTTTTTATTATATATTATGACGGTGACAAACCGGTAGGTAGCATGGATACCAGAGACATTATGACGGTGACAGACCGGCAGCATAGATACCAAACGCCTTCTGAACTCTGATTTGCTTCACTCCTTGAATGCCTTCTATTTCCCTTGATAGAAGGAAAGTTATCCTGCCGTGTATTATAGTACGCCATGGTTTGTAATTTTTATTGAACGAGTTTTCTAGTTAAAGTGGAGATTTTAATATTCATTATTAATCCTTTATTGGGCAAGTGGCTATCTACATATGTTCACTTTCATTGTCATTCCCACGGAAGCGTGTACCAGCCGCCGTAAGGGGTTGAGCAGGATGTGCAAGTACGTTCTTATGTGGGAATGTCATTCACATCAATTATATCTTTCTACTGGAAAGTGCGTGCATTCTTATTCTGAGTCTTAAAAAATAATTCTCCCAATTTCCTTTCTTATGTGTTTTAATTACGAAAGTTCTGAGTTTTAATGCTAGAACAATATCCTGAACCAATCTCTTGAACGTTTTTGTTTTTACCTTTATAACGATTTCCAATGAGAAAAAAGTGCGGGTTTTCCACTGAAGCCCATAAAAGATTTTCATGTTGCCAAGTTCATTTGGTTTCGGCTGGGAGGTATGAAAGATATTGGGCAACTTTGTCCACCGTCGCATCTCGCGAAAGAGTTTTCTTTAGCGCAAAACACATCCGAGAGAAGACATTAATCTTCCAAGTTTGATATTAGTGTGCTCTTCCTCCACTGCAAACCTCCTGGCAAAAAGTGCCGCATTTGAATGGAGTTTTGGGGCGTTTAGGGAATTTGGAATTTTTGCTTCGCCTTATGGAACCACGCGATGATTTTTGCCTGCTTGGCTTGCAGGAATTGCTGTCTGATTAAAAAAAGTTTTTCTTACGATTTATGTACAGTATTATGATCATAGTGGAACATTTTAGAACTAATTCCTCATTTACATCAGAGTATATGCGATAATCGGAGCTGTCCGTATTATGACGTGCCATGTTAAATTGTTTCAGCTTCTGCGTCTACTGTATATCCGGTCATTACCGTGTTTAGACAGGTCAGTGCTAACAATACACAACCTTATTAACAACAATAATAATTGGAGCAAAAAGCATCTTTCAAAATGCCAAAATATTGACAATCAAGCCTAAAGTATATAGGTATATTGTATACCGGCAAAAAATATCTTTCCACTTCAGTGGCAAGAAACAACTTCACATGAGGAATGTGAGTTAGTATTTCGTTTGTCCTACTCGACATAATAAAGCAAGAAGATGTTCGTAATGACGCATTCCTTCCGCCTACTCATAGCAAACGTTTATAACCCAGCCAACCCCCAGCGAGGGTTGCGTGCTGCTGCAGTGAGGTTGATAGTGGGTTGCACTTGCCGACGTTTTTTCTTATAAGTTTGAAATCATATAACTTTACAACTACTGCACACAATGGGTCAAAAAATACTTAAAATGAAGGAGTAAACCCTTGTGTTAACCTTGCTAGAAAAGGGAGACTCTTTGATTGCCGTAGCCAAAGATCTGGGGATGTCAAGAGAAAATCAATCAGCTGAAGCGGTCGGGGACAAAATTACCAACAGGGGCGGTACCACAGAAGAAGTCAGGCTCTGGCATACCTAAGAAAAGTACATTGAGAACAAATAAGTTTCTGAAGCGTGAGTTTATCCCAAATCATGCTTTAACTGCCGTTGAATTCAAAGACAAACACCCTGAGCTCCTCCAGAACGTCGCAACAAGGAGAATTCACTATCGCCTGCGGAAGGACCTGGGTCTTCAAAGTCAGCGTGCGGGAAAGAAACTCATGCTCTTCAAGTTTCACGTCTCAGTCTCCCTTTTCTAGCATAGTTAACGCAAGGGTCTATTCCTCCATTTGAAAAATTTTTTGACCCATTGTGTGCTGTAGGTGTAAAGTTATTTGACTTCAAACTTATAAAAAAGAAAAATAACACGTCGGCGAGAGTGGCCCTCTATCAACCGGTGTACATTGCTCTTCCGAGGCTCTACCTTGTATTTTCCTAGGACGGAGAGAAAAGAACATGTACAGTCGGAGGAAAAATGTCGGTCATGGGCTATACTGTAGTCTAAAAAGCGAGTGTTTCTTTTTCAAGAATACATATTCTTAGCAAGTTTCAGAACAATCAGACCACAATTGACAATTTTGGTCCCCACATGCCCCACCTCAAAAATCTACCCGTTGCGAAAGTTCTACCCAACTTTTTTTTAATGTTCTCATAATTTGGAATAGGAAAATGCATGGTAGAGCGGTGAAAGAGAAATGTACACAGATACCCCCTTAGAGCCTGGACTATATGAAACTAGGACCGACGTACGTTTGGACCTCACAACCCACGAAATGCGTCAGTGGACTGGTTGGTAGCGTTACACCTCAGCCTCTTTACTGGCTGGCGGTCACGCCGCTACTAGCTGAGCCACTCTTTATGCTACCGCAGGGCTGCCAACGGGGATTATGAGAAACCTGTAATCTTGGAAAATCATGCTCTGGAAGCTCTGTATGCTTAGGTTAGATTAGATAGGCGGCAGTAGACGAACCAAAAGGCCCATTCCCAAAAAGACACAGGAACTTACACCCCGGCCATCTATGAGCTATTGCCTTTATGTTAGTAGGATGTATAGGAATGGAGAAATGAGAGGAGAAAAAATGGAAGAAATAAAAAAGAAGGGGGAGAAGAATCTACGCCAAAGCGATGGTCATTTATGCCCGAAAGCATGATCGATGGCCGCTGATATGCGGAGCTTAAATATATAGATGGAGCGGAAGCGAGAAGAAGTCAGCTTAAAATGGCTTGGGAAGCCTTGGCCGTTAAGTGCTTTTCGACTAAGGAGTTCTTAGCAGTGGAGGATGTCTCTCCTAATGCATGTCAAAATGATTTTTGCACGAGTTGATCGACTCCGCACCAACAACGTTGGAAGGGAGTCTATTCCAAATGCTGACTATGAAATAGGGAAAGAACTGCTGACTTAAGGTTGTTGTTCTTCTAGCTTTATGCTTGAGTTTTTGACCGTTAGCTTTATGATTGAGTTTTTGACCGTTGTTTGAGTTTTTGACCGTTGTTTCCCAAGCGATCATTGGGGTCTCTTTCAAAGAGTCCCGTTGTAGGTACGTCGTTGAAACCATTCAAGTACTTGAATGTTTCTATTAGTTGCACCCCTGAGTCGTCTTTGCTCGAGAGAGATCAAACCCAGTTCTTTCCGGCGACGTTCATACGACTTGTTTCTCAGGTGAGGTATCAGTTTCATTGCTCTGCGTTGGACTCTTTCCATCTTATGCTGGCACACAGACGCGCTGAAAACTCTACATCCGAGCAGTCTTCCACTCTTCCTGCTTTTAGCCTTCCAATGACTCTTTTCCTCCCCAGGATACCCGTATTTTGAAAAAGCCGGCGTCTCCAAGAAAGTAAAAATCCACATCGGTTCCGCCAGCGAAAATCTGCAGAAGCTCATCGACCAGGGCCAGAAAGGTACCTTCGACTTCCCATTCCTGGACGCCGATAAGGTTAACTATCTGGACTACTATGAGAAGGCGCTCCAGCTGATCCGCAGGGGAGGAGTCATCTCGGCGGATAATACCTTGCGAAGGGGCACCGTGAGTATTGTTATACGCTTCAGCAGAGACCTTTGTGAAATGCTTTATTTACATGTTGACACGTTTGTTTATTTGTTCAATAATTTACTTATTCATTTATTTTTTTTATCCCTTTGGGGACATACGACCGGCCGTAGGGTTAGGCTAGCTAGATTCGGCCATTGAATGTTATGGGGAGCAGCGACATCATCAAGGGGTTTGTATAGGATACCTTAGCCATTAGCTAGGCCTTCGGGATCTCTGTCTTTCGTGCCCACTTTTCTTCCTTCCGATTTAATACTGCTACTGATCTTACTTTCTCTGTTCTTCCTCTTCTCTTCCCGATTTGGTGTTTTCATGCTCGTTGATCCTGTGTGGGGTCTACCATTTCCACGTTTTTATCTACATACTATATTTCCCGTGGTTTTCCTCTATGAGATCACCTTCCTTGTAAAAACGGATTATTCAGTATCCTAAAATTTATTTTTTTTATAAATTCTCATTGATTTATTAATTTATCATGTATTTCCTCATTTATATGTTAACCTATTTATTATATTCACATGCTTATTTATGTATAGATTTACGTACTTACCAATCAATTTAATTATCGATTTTTTAAATCACTGTGTAGTGTGCAATCAATACTCTGTACATTCAACCGAGCATTCGCTTCCTTATGTATCTGCCCACTTCCTAAAAAACCTTTGTTAATAGTAATGTGTCCATTTGTTTGCTTCAGACCTCGGCCAAAGAGATTACGTTTTTGCCGAGTTTAACTCTTTGTCTGTCACCAAGATAGCTCAGTCAGTTATGGACGGATGTTTACGGTCCAGTACTATCGAGGTGCTGCTTAAGAGTCTTGATCCTTACGGAGGTGTGGACCCGGTGGGTATGTTTCCTCTGTTTTATATGCAGCTTGCTGATGTTCTCGCCCCTAAGCTTGGAGTGATCTTCCGGCGTTTGATACGGCTAGGGAATTTTCCCCATTGTTGGGGTACTCGGAATATCACTCCCATTCCCAAGGGTCCAGTGTCGCCCCATATCGCCAACTACCGACCTATTACGCAGACGCCCATTTTGTCGAAGGTGTTTGAGAAATTGGTCGTTGCTAAGCTTGGACGTTTTGCTGAGGCTACGGGTTTGTTGCCTGCTGGTCAGTTTGCATACAGAACTGGTTTGGGCTGTCGTGACGTACTGTTATCGATGTCTCGCCATTTGCCGTCTGCATTGGATTGTGGGTCTGAGGCACGCCTGGTACAGTTGGACTTCAGTGCAGCGTTTGACAGGGTCAACCATAGGGGTCTATTGTACAAGTTGGAGTCGTTTGGTGTGGGTGGTAAGGTTCTTTCAATCATTCGTGATTTTGTTTCTGAGCGAACGCAGAGTGGGTGCGTTGACGGCGTTTTGAGTGCCTCCGTCGCAGTGCAGTCTGGCGTCTCTCAGGGTAGCGTACTCGGCCCGCTGCTGTTCGTTCTATATACTAGTCACATGCTCTCCTCGCTGGAGAACACGATCAACTATGCCGACGATTCCACCTTGATGGCAGTGATACCTGCCCCCAGCATGCGTAACGATGTCGCCGAGTCTCTGAATAGGGATCTGTCGCACATTAGTGCATGGTGCTCGGCCTGGAGTATGAAGCTGAATGCTAGTAAGACCAAGTCTATGATTGTCAGTCGGACTCGGACACCTTTACCGTAGCATCCACATCTGAAGATACATGACACTTTGCTTCAGGAGTCTAGCTCCTTAGAGATTCTCGGTGTTGTGTTTGATTAGAAGCTTACCTTTGAACCGCATATTAGGCGACTGGTGTCACGTGATTCCAGTAAGATTGGGCTCCTGCGTAAGGTGAATTCTGTGTTTGGTGACAGGGATGTGAACCGCAGATGCTTTTATGCTATTTTGCTGCCTGTGTTGGAGTATTGCCCAGCAGTCTGGGCTTCAGCTTCTGACAGTCACTTGCCTCTACTGGACCGACTTGTTAGTTCAGCCAGCAGGCTGTGTGCCGAAAATGATCTGGTGAACCTGTCTCATACGAGAGAGGTTGCTGGACTCTGTTTTATAAGGTTTACAACAATGAAAGATATTGTTTGTATTCATCTGTCCCAGCCCTCAAGGTCTTAAGGAGGAGTACACGTGCTGCGGTTGACGCGCACTCTTTCACTTTAGAGACTGTTAGATGCAGAACTCGTCAGTTCAGTCGGTGCTTTATGCCCTAGTCTGTTGGGGTTTGGAATTCGTTGCCGGCGTCCGGTTTCGGTCGTGTTGCCTTGGCCTGCAGGCGTTTAAGTCAGCAGTTAATGGCTTTTTGTTGGATTCTCTTTAGCAGCGTTTCGGGCTTCCCGGTGTTGCAAAATGCTTCATTTGGGTTGTACTGCCTGTCCGTGGCGGCCCGGGCGTGGAGTTTTAATAAAAATAGTAATAATATTAATAGGCAGGAGGAACAGGTATTTAACGTTTGGTTCAACTGTTTGTATGTTTGTTTGTCTGCCTCTATATTCTTGATAACACAGTTCAAAAAGTTATCGACGGATCTTTAAGTATTTGTAGGAATTATTACAATTTCTAAAAGACACAAATAACCAACTTTTCTTGATGATCGATCGTCCGTTTGACTACTTTTCTCGTGTTTGTCACATTATCGCTCAAAAAGTCACGGACGGGTCTTAAAAAAATATTGCAGGAATTGTATTGATGTTAAGAGACACAAATGCACAAAGTTTGGTGATGATAAAAAAGGAAATAATAGTTTCCAGACCAATTTGAAATCTTTGTTAAGATTTCCTTGCTTGGCGGAGGTATTCACTCTCGGAGTGTTCAAGTTTGTTACTGTTTTTCCTTTATCTCTAAGTTCCTCGTTTGTTACTGTTTTTCATTTCTCTCTAAGTTCCGAGTCTCTCATGGACCATTTGACTATTTTTCGCATGAACTGTGTGAGTGGGGGCTTAGAGAGCAAATACTCAGCAGAGCTGCTTCCCATTCTGCAAATGGGCCTCTTGGTGCATTCTTTGTTCTACACCATAACTAATCTAATGTAATGGGCCTAAACAGTGCTGATATTGAAGCTATCCGTATCTTGGATACAGTTTTTATTTCAGCAGTCAATGCAATATATACTGTTTTAGTTTATCTTCATGGTTATAATCGGACAAAAGATGGTAACTAATAAACGATAGTTGAAAAAGCAGCTAAGTTAATTTTACTGCGTAAAATTTGCTTCACCATATCTCTCAATATGCTAGGCTGAACATCATGACCTGTTGTACCGCAGTGATTATATATATATATATTCTCCACAGTAGATGTGCAATCACAAATGTGTCTCCTGCATTGGTGTCAGTGCAAATTATTTGCCGTCATTGTTTACGGAAGAATATACTGGAAATATTATAACGGTGACCCACGGAATCAGCGGACTTTGCGTGCTGCCTAGTAGTGCTGAGGGTGCCAATAACGATCCCCAGGCCAGGGGCGGTCTTCTTCAAGGGCGCTTGGCGAGCTGAAGCAGCAAATTTTCTTGGTGTGCATCACTATCGGGAGAGTTCCTACCTTAGGGTAGGGGTTGGCGGGTTGTTGAACCTTCCGTTTCGGCACCATAGTCCCGAACGACCCGTCATTGGCTGCGGCTACACTTACTCTTCTGGGGCCCGTTGGCCTATGTCTGCCGCCCGAACTAGCGCATGTGGGTTTCCCAGGGGAGGGTGCAACCAAAGTTGACTTTACTTTAATGGTGACTATTGAGCTGGGCTCACACACTAGTCAGTTGTCAGCGTACGAAGAGCGAAGCTTCTGATCGATTTGTGCTTTCTTGTAGTTAGTAATAAAGTGAGCATATTTCCGATTTCTAATTTACTGTAAAATTTAAGAGACCTCGGTAATTTCACTAATGACACTTGCTAAGCATGCTGACGCTACGGCTAACATTTTCGTGTATATTTCGTGTAGACACCCAGTTGCGTTTGGGAGGCCAAAAGGAAGGGTTCGGGCCCTCTGCCCCACGTACGGGAAAGAAGAACCTTTAGTGTGAACCTGGGTCGAGGTGCCGGTATTTGGGCGGTGCTTAGACAAACATCACAGCTGGCTTCTTTTGGCTAATTTACTACTGACCTCTCTGAATGGATGGGAGCCTGTGAATGGTGGGAAGATATGGCTAGGAGCTTGTGATTGATGGGAAGCGATGGCTGAGAGCCTGTGATTAGTGGAAAGGGAGCAGCCAACAAAGCCCTAAAAAAATCCCCAACCAGTACGGGGAAATGCGGCCGAATTTCCCTCCTTTCACCTTCCTTCCATTAAACCTCCTTGTTTACAGCACACCTGTGACACTCTGTCCGCCAGGTGCACCAAAGAGATAATGTGTACCGGTGCAGGTGTAGTGTGTGGTTTGCCTGAGGTTCTGGTGCCTACAAGTTGAAGCTGAACCAAAACTAGCTTAACATGCTCTTAACTAATAAAGCTTCTCACCGAGAGAGCAGACCTCCGCCAAACAACGTGCCCTAGCAGACAGTATGGTAAATAGACTGAGAAACGAATGAACGGATCATCATCAAAATTGAACGTCTATTCCTCATGACATTCCGAAAAAAATTCCTGTAACTTTCATGAAGATCTGTCCATACATCTTTGAGTTAAGTATTTAACAAACAGATATATGTATAGACAAACCCCAGCAAAAACATAACCTCCTGGGCAGAGGTAAACATGACCTGTTATTACGCAACACATGCTGTGAGGCAGACCGTATACCAGTGTCATCACTTGGGTCGGAAGATGCGGGTGTGTGCATATGCAAGCCTGCACTATTTTCAATATACATAACATAGCCTATGTATTAAAGGAAAAACACCGTACATTGTAGACGGCGTAAGAATATTTTAAGGGGCTTAAGGAGCCTTAAGCCCCCTAAAATAGACCTAACGACATCGGTGCCGTCTGCTGTACCTGGACAATTTCACCTGGGCAGGTTCTGGACGACAACAACGGCGATCCAATGACTGAGGCGATCAAAACGTTCAACAAGTTCGTCAAGGAAGATCCGAGAGTAAATGTGTCTATGCTGAACATCGGTGATGGACTTAGTTTAATTTTCATCAAGTGAATGGTTAAGTTAAAAGTAAATTCATCAGCTTTTTCAGTAACTACTTATTGGCGTGCCTAACTCAAATGGCGCTTTATTGAAGTAAACAATATGTTGTGTAGGGCTTTCATTTATGTATTGTTATTTAGTATATATTCACAAAATTATCTTGTTTTAATATATATTATAATGTTTTCTTTAGAGTAAAAAGAAGTCAAGAGATATATGTCCATATGAGTGGCAACTGGACTGACGCTTCCTTCAGTAACGAAAACTAGAAGCCTTGCGGAAACCTATTTCCTGCAGCACAGCATTTTGAGACAACCCTCTTGACAGGCACTGGGAGCTCCCGAATAGACTTTACTTGCATTGCGCAGACACACACACTATAATGTCGCTTATACATCCTCCCTTTCACTTCACTCCCTTTCACTTTAACTATGAAAAGATTCTCAGAATTCTGCCCGGGTAGAGTCTGCTGCTACTAAGCATGATAAGGAGCAGCGCGCCCTAGGGGAACATATAGGTTACCATGGCTTTGGCTACGTCTTTGAAGCGTAGTTACTTTGTGTCCACTTTACTTTTTTCCACTTTCACACTCCTACGGATGATGCTCTTGTTCTGTTCCTTCTCTTCTTTCCTTGCTTGGAGTTTCACGTTTCTATTGATGTACTGTATGTCTCGTGGTTTCTCCTCTCTTGGATCGCCTTTCTTATGGAAACGTGAACTATTCAACAGATTAGTACTCTACCGATGGTGCCAGTTGTAGAAGTCAACCGGATTTCTTAATTTGCTTCAGTTCATATGAAAAACAAAGGAATCCGGTCCACTTAGAGTAACCTTAGATTCTAGCACTACTTTCTGATTAGCAAAACCTTAGCGTTGATTTTTTTAGCATAGCAGACGGGGGAAGGGGGATATGTGACGTCCACTTAGTTCACCTTAAACCTCGAGCTAGAATAGGCCACCACCTGCCTGTTGACTGACGCTATAACCATCGACAGAGTGGCGGCCTGGGGGACGCCACCCACCAACAAATGAGACACCGAATGCCGGTACTTTGACACTGTGTTGTGTTCATGTAGCGAAGGCCGCTGTAAGCGGTGACCGGGTCATGCGACTGGTGACCTGGTACCAGAGATTCCAGCAGCTAGTGCCTGATACGGAAGTCAAGAGACTCTCTTACTGGGAGTATTCGAAACTCGTGGTGGAGGTGCTTTAAAGCTGCCATACGGTGGGAGCCTGGGGCCACTCGTCGCATTCTGGACGACGTGTAGCTTATCTATGGAGGAAGCTAAGACGTTGGATACTAGACCGGGGTGGCGCAAGTAATGACAGACGTTTCCTTCTGCTGGCTCCAACTAGTGCCAACTAGGGCTTTCAGGATCGGTAACCTGTTGGGAGCGCGGTTTTAGATTATCTCAGCGTGCTTATAGAAGAGAAGTCTGGAGTCCCTACTGACACCTACTTTCGGGTGCTTGTCTATGTACAGAGAGAGGGCAGTCAACCAGGGTGACCCTTGGGTCTTTGTTTAACTCATGGGTTTTCGGCGTAAAGACCGTGGGCTTGGTTTTTTGGAAGCGAGGGGGTAAGATTGTGCTCACTGGCCCATTCGACGATCTCGGTCGCACGAGCTAAGAGCTCAGAGGCCGCAAGTGTAGCCTCAATGGACAGCCTTGCAACATTGAAGTCGTCCGTGTAAGGGCCGAAACACACAAAGAGCAGTTCAGCGAGACGCTGGCAGGCAGGCTGGCAGTTTTTGAGAAGCACGGAATGCACTGGAGCGTCACACCGAAAAGCGGCAGTTGAACAGGCCGCTCCTGCTTGTTCGGTGTGAGCGCTCCAATGCATTCCGTGCTTCTCTTAACTGCCAGCCTGCCTGCCAGCGTCTCCTTGAACTGCTCTTGGTGTGTTCCGGCCCTAAGAAGTGACTGGGATGAAAAACAGGGAGTAGATCACAAGGCCCTGGAGAACGCCACAATGAATGCTATGGTTCCTTTTGGAATAGTTTGCCCTACGGACAGTAGGGCCGATGCCGTAGATCTGCCACGCTTGACACCATGTTGATCGTCCAACTAGGTAGGGTAACGAATAGTTGACAAAAGAGGAGCCTCTCAAGAGCATTTTAGACCGGGAGCTGAGCAGATAAATGTAGCTGTGAGAGTTTCTCGCGTCTATGGTCTTGAGGAGCTTGCCCGGCTTCGGTTGCGCGATGATGACTGCAAGGGACACGGGCCTATACCAAGCACAGGTTAAGGATCCAGCATAGGAAATTCTGACCTTGATGTCTTAGGTTTCACCGCTGGAGGATTGTAAGGCCAGCTGTACCGGCGTCAGTGGAGTTCCCCCACGAAGTAGCCCTCGCATCACATTCTTAACAGCAAATGGAACAAAGGATTTATGTAAAGAGTGGTGCCTGTAGATAATGGTGTGGAATTGACAGTGGGGTATTGGAATGATAAATGGGCGACAAAATTGTTGGGGACTGCCCGATTTGATGATTCGCAGCGAACAGCGAATCTAATTGGCGGATTCGAATCCATCTGGGCTCCTTTGCCAGAAAGGGACTTCAGAGGAAACCAGAAACGGGATGTGTGAGTGCTATGATCGCAGCGCTCCACGGTCTCCTCAAAGGCCCTCCTGACGGCTTCGTTGGTCATCCGGTTGATTTTCCACTTCGGAAGATCTATGGAGGGGTCGGAAAGGCCCTGACCTCGTTCCTACGACGGGTGATGGCTCGGGCACCGCCGGAAAGACTAGGGACAAGTCCTTCACCTTGCTGGCAGAGATGTAGTGCTTGCCCGCCTGAAGGACGACCCTCGTGAAGTGCGCTTCGCCGGAGGAAGCAAAGAGGAAAGGAGGAAGGTACGGGATTGCAGCAAGTGCTGCAGGTTCTCTCTGCAGACTAGCTCGAGGCCCTGCAGATGCCCGAGTACCACTGATGAATTTAGCAATCGCAATAACCGTTCCGGGTGGACCAGCCCCAAGTAACGTTGACGCTGCAAACGCAACAGGGGCAGTTAGCCACAGGGCAGGGTTTGGGGTTGATGCCCGCACTCATCAGAGCACCGCAAGGAGACGGGCTCCGGGTGTTCATTAGAAAAAAGCGGAAGACTGCCACAGAGTGGAGAGCAGACGGGATGTGTCAGCCCATCCACTCACTGACGATCAAGAGGAGGAAAGGAACGAAAAAAAATCAACTACCGAAAGAAGAAGCAGGGAGAGATGAGTCGTGAAGTCGAATCAGACGTATATTCTGCTAGCATAAATAAATAGTAGGTGCAGAAGTTGTATCCTGGATGAGAGTGACAAATAACATATATTTTTGCTCATGTGTAGCACAACGTGTGTGGTAATCTCCATTCATCGCTTATTAGCAAACGACTTTCTAATGCTGAAGTTTCTTTTGGGTCTTTCCTGCATTGCATAACAGCACCCGAGGAATTACCAGAGCCTGTCTTGCACTTCTAATCCTCTTATGGTTATGACTTCCTTGGGATTAAATGTCACTTGGTCAGCTGACCAATTCCTAACCGTAAAGTCGCTTGGAACCGTACACCTGGTTAAGGAAATCCAAAAGCATATCGCGCATATGGGAGAACAACGTCATAACTAAAAAAATGGTAAATTTGAGTTATGACAACCACGAGATTGCCCGGTTCCTGCTCTTTATTGTGGTAAAAACGACACATTTCTACCCGTAAAACTCGCCACTAGAGGGCAGTAAATGTTACTATTGCACCGGCCTAGATGCTACCAACCCTTGGTGCCAACAATGGCATATCTCAGTTCCTGTTCAGCCGTCATGAGGAAAGGTGCTGTGTGTTGTCAAGAAAAACGTCATATTTTGTTATAGGTCAGTATTGGTGATATTGTGGCTGTTAAATATCAAAATCCTCTGCTCTGTAAAATTGCATTTTTTTGAGTTATGACGTTGTTCTCGCATATGAGCGATATGTTCTCACTACAGTTCCATACACTGTCGGCTTAGAGGAAGAGCACGGAAGCAGTCGACTGCAGACTGTCAGGAATATGGAATCAAAGACAGAAGGTTCATATGACATCTGTGATTCACCCGACAGTCCTCATTGCTGGTTTGATTAAAAGCGTTTAAATATTATTACTGTATGTAGGAAATGTTTTCCTCTGCTCTTAAATATCGCTGTGAAAATATTGCTATCGCTATGGCTAATATCGCTTTGTGAAGTGAAAGCCAGCCTTTGGCTTCCATCGATAAATGGACTATTTTGTGTTGTCCAGTGGGTGATTTAAACTAGTCGAGCACATGTTTGGACTAGCAGCATTTTCACCGTGTTTGTCCAGTTTATTTTCACAATGGACATTTTAAGAATATCTTTGTAGATGCCAAAAAATGTATATATGTAAACGTGAGTTCGCTCGACTGTCAACTGAAGGTGTTTTCTTAGATTAGAGTGCGAATGTTTTGCTGTGTCGTTATAAACACAAACGTGTGTTTAGCAACAAATTTATTTACTAAAATGTGAGTACGGTTTAAATCTAAAAGTTTAATAATAATAATACGATGAGAAGCATATTAGAAATTTGGTTACCCACGACGTGCATTTCGCCGTACTTCGGCTCATCAGGTGGGTGTCGAATAAGGTCGAATTTGAAGACGTTGATATTTGCAAAAATCTTAGCAAGATATTTCAGTAAGATGCAGCTGAGATACGGTGGATTCCAAAGCTTTAAATACAAATTACAAACAAGCAAATGTTTCTTAAATTTTGAAACGTCCGCTGGGTCGACTCCAACTACAGCACGTAGATGCACCGGGGCGGCAGGAACCTCCTGCACAAGGGCTTCGAAGATGGCACATCTGCACGGCAGAAGGCAAAAACATAACACACAACGATAATTAAATTTGACGAGAGCATCCAGAAGTTGAAAAGCGATGGTAGGCCTCTTGAGATGTTAAAGCTATCCAACATACAGCATATCAATCATATATACATTTGCAGCTCCTCTGCCAGCTGTATGATGCAATTTACGTGCCACAGCTTCTAATATAAATTATTGTCTTGAGATGACATTATTTTAAATACTGAAGAATACGATGCGAAGCATATTAGAAATTTGGTTACGCACGACGCGCGTTTCTCGCCATCTCTTTTCAACCGCTGGCCAGTGAAGAGATGTGGCGTATCGCTCCTGCAATTATTACCCTCTTGGACTTCACTGAAAGAGCACGTGAGGACAGATAAGCAGTTTAATATGTAACTATTATTGTGTATGCTGCAGCCAGCTTAATAAGGTGGGTTGCCGGCTGTGAAATCCAAATGTATGTATCCAGATGTAGTCTGCAGAGTGTGAGAGATACTAGCAAATAAGTGGCTGTACGCCTGCACTGTGCAAAGATTATGGACCTGCTGTTTCCGTAGAGAGGGGAAGAGCTAAAAACTAAAATACAGGGCTGTGACAATATGCTCTTATAGACAGAGAAGTCGGTGATAACTCCAAAACAACGATAAAAAGCTCGAAGGTAAAGCTACAGTATGACGATAACACAGCGTGCGGAAGCAGTTCACTGTAGGAGCCTATACTTAATACAATTTGTTCTCTATCTATATAAGCATATTGTCACAGCTCTAATAAAGTATGTTAGGTCGTCCTAGGCACGACGCAGTGCCTTGTACCGAAACCACACTTGCATATATATTCACAACTTGATGCTAGGACATGCAACTCGCACTTCGGTCATGCTACCGTATCTATGCTACCGACTTGTTGCTGGTGTGAATGCAATTGTGTCCTCGACATTCGCAGTGAAAAAATAAAAATAGGTAGTAGGACAAAAAAAGATGAAAAGCAATTCTGGAAAGAAAAGCACCACCGGACTAATGATCGCATGTGGAAGTAAGTACTAATGGAAAGAGAGGGAAAGAGGACTCAAAGGAAAGATGTCATGAAGGCCTAGGTAAGNCGCAGTGAAAAAATTAAAATAGGTAGTAGGACAAAAAAAGATGAAAAGCAATTCTGGAAAGAAAAGCACCACCGGACTAATGATCGCATGTGGAAGTAAGTACTAATGGAAAGAGAGGGAAAGAGGACTCAAAGGAAAGATGTCCTGAAGGCCTAGGTAAGGCTAGTGGCGGGGCACACTATGCAGTCGCACGCTCAACTGATGGACGGACGGATGTTCAGCTCATACGTCATTCAACTTCAGTACCGTCAATGGGTGTCTTGGATACTGAATTTTATACTGTAATATGGAGCTGCATGTCCGTTCATTATAGTTGAGCGTACAATTATATAGTGCAGCGCCGGCATTAGGTGACGTATGGAAACTTTCGCGGAGGGCGGCCTGCAGCTCAAAATATTGCATAAAGACTAGCACTATAGTAAACTAGCGTAAGCAGTCTTTCAGGGGCGGGGCTGAATTGAACGCAGCAGTGCCAAATCTACAGTAATTTATTTCCAAATGCACTTCGAGTATTCGAGTATAAATACAATTTGTCGATTGAGACAAGTTATACCACGCGCTTAAGTGAGATTTGGCAAAGTTGCTGGCGTTCTTAGCCACGCCCATCGGACTCCTTACGCTGGTTTGCCTATAGCGGCCGGCAGTATTCGAGTTTAGGGGCTTGTTCTTAAGTTCGAATCCCCCAAGCCTTTGACGTATATGGGAAATAAAAAAAAGGTTACCGCAATAATCATGCAAGCACGATCATCTTCTTGGCTTGGATTTTCCCTTGGACATGTAAATGTTTATTGATCATTTGACATAACAGTAATAACTCATAAAGGACCGAAGCTTCAGTCCCGGCTGCGTCTGGGAATGAGCCTGTTGGTCTTTCTACTGCCAGCTATCTAATCTAATCAAAGTACCCTCCGTTCACATACATACATACATACATAGCCTACAGACATACATACATACGTCTCACCATACAAATTCACCAATTTGCTGTCTTTTCTATTTGGCACCCATGAACTTAACACCACGAGTCCACTACTACCAACGTAACGGAAACTGTGTAAGAAACTGAAACTTAGTTTTCGGCTCCTGTCTGATAAGGTGCCTGACAGTCCATCCATTGTCTTCTCTAACAGAGCTCTGGCTGAACCTAACGAGAATTGATGTTTGTGGTGGGGGTTATCGCAGTTGTTGTTTGACTCTTCTGTCATTGATGCCACAGCTCTGACACTCTGTGATCAACTGCAGCCGTACGGGCGTACACATCTCATCAGCCAGTGAGCATCTATCTACAGCACGGACCAGTGCATATGTTTCTCTTAGTAGTAATTATTATTATTATTAA
>LQNS02001155.1:5545990-5565417 GCA_001587735.2 Parhyale hawaiensis
TTGGAAATTTTTTAGCAGCTAAATTTTGTGCAAGCTGAAGCCGTGCCGTAGCTACGTACACGGATAAGTTGAGTTGCCTCTAAGCTCCTAGCGGCAACGAAAGTTGTTAGTGTGCAGCCGGCCTAACGTGTCACAATATAATGCAGATGTAATTTTCATGCGCTCGGGTACTATACCCGGACATACAAGTCGATCCCCTATGATACTAGCCCATATTATAACACCACCTCCCTGTTGTTGACGTTTTACGCGTTGATGAAACTCACCTCCAGGTAGCACCAACCCTTACTCCACCCAGGTCCATCAAGGATTGCACGGGTTTCGTCGGTGAAAAGAACATGATTCATGACTGTTGATCTTCATGTATTTCTCTGGCCATTCCATCCTCAAAATTTTATGTCTTGGGGTGAGAGGAGACAATTTCAGGGGTGATTTGACAGGAGCAATGGAGCGAAGAATGTCATTTCTTGTGGTTTACGCACTTCTGGAAGCCCAGCACCCGTAAAAATTGATATACTTGTTTGCCCAGGTCTTCTACGTAGCTGATGAACAACATTCTTCATGTCTCTTTCAGTTACTGTCCTTGCATGCCCAACATCTGATCGTTTTATCCGTGGTGAAGGGTCCGTCAAAAATCTTGTCACTGTGTCAATATGGCATCCTATTTTTTGGGCAATAACATCAGAAGAGGTGCCTTTAGCAGGTTCTTTGATAATAATTTATTCCTCCCCTTCACTTAGAGCTTTTCTACGTCCCATTTTAGTAAAATAAACAAGAAGTTATTATTCTCGTTCACCCCAAAAGGAGAAAAATGAAAAGAGTTGTCAATCAGGAAACACAGTAGAATGTAAACAAACTGAACAGTGTTGCTATAAGATGTCACAATTTCCCACAAGTTTCATGAAATTTGATCTCGCAGAAGTGAGATATGGTCAATTTTGTGCTGAAGCTATTATTTCCGTTCTAAGTCTATATAAAACTTGATTGTGAAAAAATACAGTGGAGTACTATCTAGTTTTTCGGAAAATTTCCCTAAAGTCGAATTTAATTCATTCTTTTCTTACTTACACTGTTGAAAAGTATTAGCATGCAGTGTTTCTCTCACACAAACAGAAAAGGAAGGGCACAATTCATGGAGATGTTCTTGCATTCTCAGAAAAAAAAACGTGATAGCTTCAAGTTGCTCCGACTCTTCACTGGAACAAGAAATAAACCAAACAAATGACTAGACCCAGTCCATTTTATCCAGGCAGTTTGGGCGTGGTCAAGTTCCTTTACAGTGTTGCCAATTCTATGAGCATTTCTAAAATTTTATTCATATCCAGGTACTGGGCGGGGCTAAGATATGGGCAGAACAAAATCTATGAAATGCCCGTAGAACTGGCAACACTGTAGTGGAATTTGACCACGCCCAAACTGCCTTGATGAAAATGGGAAGAATATAGTTTATTTAAAGCTTTAACGGATTCTCGAAATCGTATTCATGTTTTCGAAGAAACTAGAATGGACTTTCAATCCCTCGGGACCACCCAGCCGCGATTGCAGTATCGGCACCACGCAGTACGTTACTCCACAGCTTTCACGCTGCTGTTAAGACATTGCTCAACTCATAATATTTAACCGTCTATAGAATATTTAAGAAAATCCACGATCTCGGAGCAAAACCTAAGTTTTGCAGTTCTGTTTGTGAAAGACAGGTACACCTGCAGACAGTCTGAAAACATGACATCCTCGCAAAAGCTACTCTATTTGCAAAACAACGGAAATGGCACAGCCGCCCAAGAATATGATAAAACTCCAGTATTTGATGGCATATTAATTTTATGCCCCATGTTTGGCTCTCCCCTATCTCCATTGCTCAGGGCAGCATTTCGTAAAATTTTTCTGCCCGCCTGCCTGTGGTGACGACACTCAGATTGAGGCCTTTGGTTTTTTTTTGTACTCTGATAAAATCATTTCAATAGAAGAGGCTTCAGTAGAGGCAATTTTGAGGCGTCGTCATCGCTGTCACCGCTTCCGTGAGCTCATGCATAAAATTGGTTAGTGAATGTCAGGCGGACACGAGTGTGTCGTCGAGACGCGTGCGTGACGAGGGAAGGAAGCTGTTCCCGCGTCAAAGTTTATAAGAGAAGAGGGACGCCCTCGGAGACGATATATGATAATGACAATATAATACGTAGGAGAGGAAGGAAGAAACGGCAGACGTCTTGGCAACAGCCAAGCTAAAGAGAAGATGATAATAATAAACAGCTGAGGAGAGGAAGGAAACCCTTGTTCGAAACGGCACGCTATTTTTGGCATCTGTTTCATAAAATTAACGAGGATTTATGCTAGGGTATGGACGGAATAATCGGTGCTATGTACTAATTCACGCCGTGTCTTTATTTATCCTAATATAATAACACGCTTCGTGTATTTAATTATTTATTTAGTGTCCACTCTTAAGGAAATTGACGAAAAATAGGCCAGGTTGCAGATTTCGTAATGCAGTTGCGTTTCCATTGAAATCGATGACCAGATTGCGGAAGGCAAAAGTGAGATCCTTATCAATTTATCATCTGAAAGCGTTTCTTGCCACGTTGGAGATTTTGGCGATCCTGTTCCCTTCTGATGGAATCCAGTAAGCAATAATTAGACCAGGTTGCAGAAGATGACCAAATTGGGAATACTTATCGCCATTAACATTGAATGCAGTTCTTGCGCTTCAAGCTTCTCTTACCGTTCCCGTGATACTAATTATTTTTTCTCTGCATCAAAAATATATTTTCTTTCTGTTCATGATGTTCACATTGAATAGATATACAATGATGGGCAGAGGAAGCGCTTCTCCCGCTATAGTAGACGTAGTAAATCTGCAATCCAACTTGCTGTCTTTTTTTGACAAAGGATTTTCCTCTTGGGGGAAAATTTCGTTCTGCTGAAACTATATCACTGTGTATCCTGGATACGCAGCGGAAATTAAATTAAGCGATGTTTCAGCGCAGACTAATATAGTTATTTTTTTCTCATGTCGTCCAAGAGAGGGAAGGAGTGTGCTGAACACCAATTGAAGTGTCCTGCTAAGTGCAAGGCACGCATCTCTTATGATGATTTGAGTTGGCAGTCGTAGCGTATTCCTTTACATGCATATTAGTGACGAAAGTGTTATTCATGAAAACGTGTCATTAAAATTTTCTCGCTATCATTTTTAACAGTACTGGCCCTCTAGTGTGTTCATAAGTATATTTTAATTTTTCTGTCAATTTCTGCGGGAAAAAGATAAGAAGAAATTCGAGAGCTGAAGTGTGCTATGCCGTATCTACAATACGGGGTCGGAATCGGGCAAACTTTTGGAGAGCGTATAAGTTACTAGACGGCCCGTGACCCATTGGGTCACCATCAGCAGCTTCTCTGCTTTTTAGAGGAATATTCAACATTCTGTCGGCAAACAAAGGGAAATATAATTACATATTATGTCATGTAACGTAGTCCAGTTGTATTTCCCGTATCACCTTTAAGTTTGACGTACACCTTCATGCAGCCAAGCTCATTTTGATCTTCCGCATCACGGATGAAATCGAATTAAATTTTCAGTGCTCGAATTTCTTCCTACTTTAAAGCAAATATTCTGTGTGAAAATAAGCAAGTAAGTGAATAAAAAAATGTAAAGTTCACAGATTTTTGGTGTATATAGATGGTTATATGTATATGTGCGCCTGAGCTCGGCTGCATGGAAGTGTTCGTAAATATAAAGGTGATACCGGATATGTAACCGGCCTATTTCCTATATGCCCTTACTTACGGGCAGAGTGTTGAATCTTCAATTGTGAGGACAACTTGTGTTTTGCTGAAGATCTAATTTTCTCCCGTCATTTTATGACGCCGTAGGCCGCCCGTGCCTCTATGAATATATCGGTAGCCCGCGTCGTCGTTAAATGATGGCAAAAGATGATTACTCTAACGGAGGTCCCGCATTCTTTACTTTTGTTCCTAGTTAGCTCTATTCTGAAGATCATGAGCTATTTGCTTCTTCCTCTGTTGATTTTCAGTTGTATTTACGCACTATGGAGCTCAAAGGAAAATAATATCCTTGCGCTGGGAAGGAGGTAACATTTAAATAGGCATAAGATGTCTCAGCCGTCCTGTGGTAATATGGCTTGTAGGCTAAGCGCACATTGCAACTATGACGCTTTATTTTCTGTGTTATACGCCCGCTCAGCCATTTTATTGCTCATGAGGCAGGCTGGCACATCAGCCGCGTTATGTCTCATGAAGCAGTTTGCCGCCTCAGCCATGGCTCCACAGACATGTCTGCTGCACGCCTTGGCGACATCCCGAAATTTTCTGTCGGCTTAGAAAACTTAAGGGAAGACCTAACAGGATTAGGGGATTTCTCATGGATTTATACCTGGGAAGAAAATAAAGTAAGGGCGTGAAATTCTGCATTAGAAATTGTGTGGAGTTGTTGTTGAAGTTTGCCAAATTACACTAATTTTAGCTTAGTGCTGAAGGGTGACATTTATAAAGTCGTCTGGAAGGTACTTGGCAACAACCCCAGTTGCTCTCTGAACGTTTGATGCTGGGATCGACCACCATTAAACATTCAGCCCCCCGGCTCGACTAGGATTTTGAAACTCTTTGGAGAATTAAATTCCGCAACTTCCTGATCAATAGCACTCACACCGACCGTGACAATATAGTCCAACTTCAAATGGAAATTTTGGCGAACTGAAATTTCGAAAGTCAAGCTAACTTACAATCTACAAGAAGATTTCAAGATGCTTTTTCAACTTCTGTAATGCTCAATGTAAATAAACAAATTCTAAATAAAGGCCCTGATGATGACGACATGGATCGTCGAAACGTTGGCCATCTACTAAATGAAATTAGTTCTTCTGAGTTTGCAAACCTATTTCGAGCTTATGAAACACTCAATAAGAATCTGATAAATCAAGAGAATGCCTTGTCATTTAACCAGACATACATATATTTGTCTGTCTATCCTAAAAAACAGGTAGAAGGAGTTGACCAATTTTCATAATTTTTTTTTTTTTGTGGGAGTTTGGTGGGTTAACCTGGAACTAGGCCTAGCTGGCCATCGAAAATGAGCGTTGAATTTACCTCCATAGCGGCAGATCGTCCTACGCCACGAGGCGCTCTATTTTTCCTATGTTATTATCAAGGGAGCTCATACTACGGAGGGGGGGGGGGCTGTGCCCTAACTTTGTTGGATACACCCTCCATATGAGAAACTAGGTTTAGCTGGCTATAAAAAATGACTGTTGAATTTCTCCCATTGCGGTGATGGTCTTACGTCACGAGGCGTTCTAGTTAACAATGTTTCTACTTTGTTTCACCTCTGCCCAGCCCAAGATGGGTTGCGTGCATAACGCCACCTGGACCTCGTCCGAAGTATCATCAAGGTAATCAAGGTAAGGTAATCTTACACACTGGTTATCTATTTTTATAATTTCTTTACTTATTTGTCCTATGATTCTTTATTCGTTTTTCAGCAACGTTAAAGCACACAACAAAAGAAGCCAACGCACTTTCAAGGTCAATTCGCCAATTTGGCGAATAAAATGAATACTTCAATGAATATATATGCTATTTTGTCGTTATTAAGTATAGAGACTGGCCGCTAGCTTTATTCTGGTAGCAAGTTATCTTACTAAATGAAAAGTGCAGAGCCTAATAGAATGTAGTTTGCTGTGCTAAACTCATTGCCCAAAGTGTTTTCAATTTATTGGTCGCCTTCTAGATATCTCAATGGAATATCTTGCATCATCTAGGTACTATAATTAACACGAATGTACTCTCTCACATAATTTTACATTGGCATTTATTATAGTATGTGATATATCAATGCATAGACCACATCATACATTGAAATCGGGCCTCTCGCAATTGGGCCTGGAGACCGATTTACGGAATCGTGGATAAAATGACTTCTAATAATCACAGAAACCTCAAACAAAGATTAATTTCTTCATTGTACCATAAGGAATGCGTTACAGATCAGGGAATCTAAATTCACAATCATATAACTTTAGTAGGCAATATATATTATACTATCGGACACCAAGAAAAATTAAAAATTCATCATAATTTAGGGGAATATTAAAATATCATAGAAAAAATTGGCTCATAGATACAACACGTAATGTACTTTCATATCACATTTTGTTGAGTTTATTTTCAAGACTGATTTTTAACAAGAACCTCAGAAATGGATGTATGTAGAGCTTGCGGTAGACCTCATCCCAATAGCCGCAACAAAAGGAAGGATAAGAAAACCCCGTAATGTTGAAATAATGTTGAATTAAAACCACAGTAATATTACATTGGTAACAATGAACTAACTATACATATTGAACTATGAGATAAAGTTACCAAGGCAGCCGGTAAATGATATAATTAAAACATAACAAGTTACGGCTGATACAACCCTTCAGTACTGGAACCATCTAAAGCTACAAAATACACATCAAGAGCTTCAATATCATTTCAACTAATTGCCCATCTATGTTGCATCATTTCGTGGTTGCCTACGTTATATCACTTCATGGTTTCCTATGTTGCATCACCTTTTGGTTACCTGAGTTACATCACTTCATGGGTGCTCACGTTATATGACTTCATGAGTGCTTACGTTATATCATTTCAAGTGTGCCTTCGCTAAATCACTTCATGATTGCCAACATTATACGGTATCATTTAAAGGATGACTAGGTTATATCACTTCATGGTTGCCTATGTAAAATCACATTTCAGTCAACCCACCTGACTACATGAAAAAATTATTATTATGACTCAACTACTTCTGCCTCTTATTTGGTGGAGAAACAAGAAAATTCATCCCCGTCATTTTTTTGACCAGCTAATTATAGTTTTTTGGTATTGGTCACATCTAGGTCAACCCACCAGACTCCCTGTAAAAAAATATTACCGGTAACGTTACTCGGCTCTTTCTACTACTTGTTGGGCTTACAGACCAATACACACATTTATAAAGCTACTTAAATCTTTAACGAAAACATTATCACCGCTCTTCGCTTTTCTTGCGGGTGATAAACAAATATGTCATCACAAAAATTTGACCATTTACTCTATGTGATACCTCGGTAAGTATCTAACAACTCATGCGAAAAAATTTCATAAAAAATAACTGCAGCAGTTGAGTGCAGTCGAATAACTGAATGCAGCCTGCAGCAGTCGAGGGAATGCTGCTGCCACATGCAAGACTTCAAGTTCTACCTTCGGCAAGAGTTTTGTATCTAAGCGCGTATACCAAGTAATTTTAAACCTAGATAAACAATTTTTAGTAAATATGTCGACCATCATTAGCATTAGGGGCATCCTCAAGCCTAACCTCCTGTGATCCAGAATAAGTAATTTTCAACTACTCAAATGTAACCCTTCAACTACGGCTCAAATTCTTATTGTCATTCGGCCTAGAATTCTGCGTACCCATATTCAAACCGGATTATTACAAACATTTCATAGAAATTAAAACTAAGGAAATTATCTACTAATACTGGACTTTTTTTCAAAAGTTACAGATATTAAAGATGAAGAAAAGGGTATGAACCTTGTGTATCTAGACTTCCAAAAGGCTTTTGATAAAGTCCCCCATCACCGGCTAATGAAAAAATTGGAAGCCCATGGCATCCAGGGTGACTATTTCCGATGGATCAAGGCATGGCTTGCGGGTCGGCAGCAGCGAGTGAAGCTTGAAGGAGAGTCGAGGGACTGGACACAGGTTTCATCAGGGGTTCCACAAGGTAGCGTGCATGGCCCACTTCTGTTCTCAATTTACATCAATGATGCCGATCTTAACATCCGTAGTAAAATCAGTAAATTTACGGATGAAACAAAACTATGTCATCCTACAATGAAAAGAGCCGAGCTCCAACAAGACCTTGACCACCTCATGGAATGGAGCGCAACGTGGCAGATGAACTTTAATGTCGACAAATGTTCAGTAATGTATATAGGGCTGGTGAACTCTTCCACCCCATTGAAAACGAAAGGGACGGAATTGTCTACTGTCACTCAACAACGTGACTTAGGAATCACTATTACAAACAAACTACAACACAGTCAGCAAGTTGACATGAGTGTGAAAATGGCAAGCAGAGTACTCGGATTCGTCACCAGAAACTTCGAATAAAAGTCCAAGGACATCATCGTTCCCTCGTTCAAGGCATTAGTGAGGCCACACTTCGAATTTGCTGTTCAATGATGGTCGCCACATCTCTGTAAAGATATCGATAACATGGAAAGAGTCCAACACAGAGCAACGAAACTGATACCTCATTATTATTAAATCACACCAGGCTGGCGACGTAGGAACGGAGAAACTCCATGAGGTTAACATGAGAAACAAGTTGTATGAACGTCGCCTTAAAGAACTGGGTCTGATCTCTTTCGAGCAAAGACGACTCAGGGGGCAAATAATAGAATCATTCAAGTATTTGAATGGCTTCAACAACGTGCCTACAACGGTAGTCTTTGAAAGAGACCCTAATGATCGCTTGTGAAACAACGGTCAAAAACTCAAGCATAAAGCTCGAAGAACAACCCTAAGTCAGCAGTTCTTTCCCTATTTCATAGTCAGCATTTGGAATAGACTCCCTTCAGACGTTGTTGGTGCGGAGTCGGTCAACTCGTTTGAAAATCGTCTTGATATACATTGGGAGAGACATCCTCCGCAGCTAAGAACTCCTTCTCTACGAGTCACAAGCACTTAACGGCCAAAGCTTCCCAGGCCATTTTAAGCTGACTTTTTCTCCCTTCCGCTCCATCTATATGTTTAAGCTCCGCATATCAGCGGCCATCGATCATGCATGCGGGCAGTCATAACCATCGCTTTGGCATAGATTCTTTTCCCCTTTTTTTATTTCTCCTTTCTTTTTTCTCTTTCGTCTTCCCTTTTTTCTCCTCTCGTTTCTCCATTCCTCTACATCCTACTAACATAATGGCAATAGCTCGTAGAGGGCCGGGGTGTAAGTCCCGGTGCCTCTTTGGGAATGGACCTTTTGGTTCGTCTACTGCCGCCTATCTAATCTAATCTAAATCTAATATCGACTGATGATATAAAATTTAACGTTTCGGGATAGTTTAAAATCCTATCATCAGAAAAAGCAATTGAAAATCTAGAACCTATGTATAAATAAAAAATTTCCTTTATTTTTTATATAGGGGAGCGTAGATGTGGTCGGAGGTAGGTCTAAAGAGCGAATGAACAGAGCTGCGTGGAAGGGGCCGGATTTCAGCTCCTTTACAGTCGGCAGATGTGGAGTTAGTCGAGGGTTGTGTGTAGCGGTACAGCTGAGGTCATAATATTGAGGCTGGGCTTAGTTATGTTAATGTAGAGGTATTGTAGTGTTGTGATTTCGATTGGATTAGAAGAGTCAATGTTTGAGAAGTTATTCTTGTTTATTGGATGGTCGTTTTGCTCAACATGTCGGCGGGGAGCTGAATGTGAAGGCTTTGCAAATGGTAGACCGATTCGGCCTTACACCCCTAAATGTTGGTCTGAAATGTCGTCCAGTGCTACCGATGAACGAGGCATTGCATCCTTTGCATTTGAAACGGTAGATAACAATTGACAAAATTAGTGTGAGGGGTTTGTCTTTAAATTTAAAGCAGAACCCTATGGTAAATGTGTCTTTGTACGAAAATCTTAAGTTTACATATATGTGGGTAGGCTTCAGAGAGCAACGTTTTCAACGTGTTTACTGCACGAGCAGAGGCTTTGTTGTAGTACGGAAGCAAGTGAAAGAATTCTAATTTACGGACAGAATGTTTGCTAATGCCGGGATCGAACAGCTTGTCTAGGAACAATTTGCAGTAGTTGTCCAGAAGATATTGCAGATAACCGTTAATTTTTACAGAAAGTTCGGAGAAAGTCAGCTTCGTTTGAGAAGATGAGGTAGGAGTAGGGCAAATGCTATGCCCGAGATGGTAAAGTTTTTCTTGCACTGATTTTCAATTGATCGTAGCACTGATAGAAAAAACTTGTCCCGAGGCCCGAGAACGTGGGTTTTCTGTAAGCACCAGTGACAAGCGTTGAGTCTTGGTTGGTTATTAGAATATCTAGAAAGGCTAGAGAGTTATCTGACTGGTTTTCGGCAGTGAACTTGATATTTGGATGTTTACTATTTACATATTCCAGAAATAAATCAGAATCCGGTTTATTCTTAAACTGAGGAAGGTGTCATCTACATAACGATTATAGTGGATCTGTTGAAGTCATTTGGGCAATCGTTAAGCCAGAGGGTTTCATGATGGCATAGGAAGATATCTGCTATCGACGGACTGAGAGGGCTCCCCATGGAGACTCCATCTATTTGTTTGGACAGTCTATTGTTAAACATGAAGAAGGAATCTTTAATAGCGAGACTAAGGAAAGTTCTGAGTGTAGGTTTCTCCATTTTGTGGAGTAAGTCCGTGCTTCCAAAACTTTGTTGCAAATGATATATATATAGTTTCGACTACAGGGATGTTGGTGAAAAGAGAGGTAACTTTGAAGCTGGACAAGAAACCGTTGGGAAGCAATTGGAGGTCGTTAATGCAGTCACAGAATTCATATGAATTGCGCAAAGTGAAATGAATATTAGTTAGAGGTTCAAGTAGGGAACGAGGAATTTAGGAATAGAATAAGACGAGGTTCTATAAGCAGCTAAAATTGGTCGTAGGGGCACATCGGCTTTTGTGTGTCTTTGGAAACCCGTACATGATTCCAGGAGAAGCACCTGAGTAGTGAAGTGAACGGTAAATCGAGGCAGTGATGATGCCTTGGTCTAACAATTCCTTTAAAAATATATGAATTTTATCTATGAATTCAAGCGTATGTTTGAAAGGATTGGTATGCGAATCATTAACAGTGAACTTGGTTGTATCGGAAAGGATAGCGTTCATTTTTTGATAGCACTGATTTTTATCAAGAATGGCAACACCTCTTCCCTTGTCGGGTCTGCACACGACAACGGAGTTTTCTTTGTGGAAGTTAGATAATAGCGATAAATCAGACCTAGAAAAAATTGGAGAGAACACTTTATGTTGATTCTACGAGGTGCAAATGCTATTGCAAGTTTCCTTTATTTTGTGTTTTATTTCTGCAAATAAAAATTGGAACGCAGTTGTTGGGATTTCAGTCTGTTGGCTAGGCCTTCAAAACTTGTGCAATGTTTGTGATAGTCCGGTTTGAGAATGGGTAGGCAGAATTCCAGGCAAAATGACAGTAGATATATAAAGCGTGTTTGAATTATTACATTTGAATAGTTAACAATTACGTTTTCTGGATTGCAGGATGTTAGGCTGAGGGATGCTCCTAATGTGTTCAACTTTCTGCAGTAGACGAATTTGGCTCTATCTATGAATTTCTTGGGGTTGGACTGTACAAAGTGAACGAAATTGAGGTAGTCAAGATAGGCACTGGTTAGTCTTTTCTGAGATTAAAAATTGATTTTCATTTCTTGAATACCTCAGTTTAGTTCGCTTTGCAAAGTCCAACACCAAGAAATTCATAGATAAAACCAAATTCGTCTACAACAGAAAGTTGAATGCAATAGGAGCATCCCCCAGCTTAACTACTCAAATGTAATACTTCATCCAAAAAAGACTCAACGCTTGTCACACGGGTTTACAGAAAGCCCACGTCCTTAGGCATCGGGACAATTTTTTTTTAATTCAGTGCTACGATCAATTTAAAATCAATGCAATAAAAACTTTACTATTTCGGGCGTACCATTAGTCTTCCTTCTACCTTATCTTTTCAAACGAAGTTGAATTTCTATGAACTTTCTTTAAAAATCAACGGCTATCCGCAACAACTTTTTGACTACTACCGCAAATTGTTTCTAGACAAGCTGTTCGAACCCGGCATTAGCAAGCCTTCCGTCCGTAAATTACACTTCTTTCACTCGCTTCCGTACTACAAAAAAACCTCTGTTAGTATAGTAAACACATTGAGAACGTTCCTCTCTGAAGCCTACCCACATATAAACATCATATTTTCATTCAAAAACACATGTACCATAGGGTCTTACTTTGAATTTAAAGGCAAACCCTCAACACCACTTCTGTCAAGTTTTATCTACCGTTTCAAATGCAGAGGATGCAATGCCTCGTACATGTGTAGCATTAGACAACATTTCAAAGCCCACACTGACCAACATTTAGGGGTATCCAGCCGAACCGGTCTACCACTTGCAAAACCTTGACATTCAACTCCCCTCCAGCAAGCTGAGCAAAACGACCATCCAATCAGCAAGAATAACTTCTCAATCATTGACTCATCTAATCCAATCGAACTCACAACACTAGAATCCCTCGACATCAACATAACTAGACTCAGCTTCAACATTATGACCTCAGTTGCACCGTTTCACACAAACCTCGATTAACTTCCCATCTGCCGACTGTACAGGAGCTGACATCCGGCTCCTTCACGCAGCTCTGTTCATTCGCTCATTAGACCTGCCCCCGACCACTTCTATGCTCCCCTATCTAAAAAATAAAGGACAATTTTCATTCATGCCTAATTTCTAGATTTTCAATTGCTTTTTTAAACTATCCAGAAGCGTTAAATTTTATATCATCTGACGACATTAGATTTATAATTAGACATTTCATAGGTTTTGAGAACTTAGCCAACAGACTGAAATCTCAACCACTGCGTTCTAATTTCTTATTTGCCGAAGGAAAAAACAAACTAAAAGAAACTTGTAATAGATTTTACAGCTCGTAGAACAAACATAAAGTGTTATACGATCTATCTTTACTATCTGATTTTCACAAAACAAAAAACTCCGTTGTCGTGTGCAGACCCGACAAGGTAAGAGGTGTTGCCATTATAGACAAAAATCAGTACCATCAAGAACTGAATGCAATCCTGGCCGATACTACAAGGTTCACAATTTACGACTCGCATACCGACCCTCTCATACTTACTCTTAAATTCATCGACAAAATCCACACATTTTTGAAAAAAAATTGTTGGACCAAGGCATTCTGACTAATTCGATTTACCGTTTACTTTACAATTCAGGGGCTTCCTCTGGTGTCTTGTACGGTCTCCCAAAGGTACACAAAGAGGTACCCCTTTACGACCAATTTTAGCAGCACATAAAAGATTATCCTACCGTATTGCAAAATTTCTCGTTCCATTACTAGAAACTTTAACAACAAATCAGTACACTTTGAGCAATTCATATGACTTTCGAGACCGAAACATAAACCTCCAATTGCCTCCCAATGCCTACTTAGCCAGCTTTGATATCTCCTCCCTATTCACCAATATCACCGCAGACGAAACCATGGAGATTATCTGTAACAAAGACTTTGATGACACGGACCTATTCCACAACATGGATAAACCTACGTTCAGAACTCTGCTTAGTCTTGCCATCAAAGAATCCTTCTTCATGTTCAACAATAGACTGTACAAGCAAATGGAGGGAGTCTCCGTGGGCTCCCCACTTAGTCCGTCGCTAGCAAATATCTTTCTCTGCCATCATAAAACTCTTTGGCTTAACGACTGCCCCAATGATTTCAAACCGATACACTATAATCGGTACGTAGGTAGATGACACCTTCTTCATAATGGATAATCAAACGGATTCTGATTTATCTCTGCAATATTTATATAGTAAACATCTAAGCATCAAGTTCACTGCCGAAAACCAATGAAATAATTTTTTACCAATCTTAGATGTTCTAGTAACTAACCAAGACTCCACATTGACCACTGGGGCTTACAGAAAATCGACATTCTCAGGACTCGAGACAAGTTTCTCCATTCACTGCTATGAACAATTTAAAATCAATACAATAAACACCTATTTCGAGCATACCAATTTTCTTCTTCCTATCTTTCATTTTCGAACGAAGTTAACTTTCTCCGAACATTTATCAAAAATAACAGCTATCCTCACCACCTCCTGGACCACTACTGCAAGTTATTCCTAAACAAACTGTTCGATCCCGCCTGCGCAGGCATCAAACTCGCCATTCGCTGTGTACGTTTGTGTACGGGCATCGGCGTACGTGCGGGCGGCGTTCAAGCTCGTGTAATGTGCCTGCTCGGTGCATCGCAGATTAGGTTAGGTAAGGTTAGGTAAGGTTAGGTACGGTAAGGTTAGGTAAGGTTAGGTTAGGCTAGGTTAGATTAGGTAGTGCTTATTCTAGTGCTTGTGGTGGTTGTTGCGTGGCAAGAAAGCTCACTAGAACGCACGAACTATGATGAGCGTACTCAGAATGGCGAGTTTGATGCCACTTCATCCCGGCAGAATTGGCGCCAAAGTCGCCATTCTGTGTACGATCATCACGGTGCGTACGTTCAAGTTAGCTTTCCTGCCGCGCCACAACTGTGAGGAGCACCACAATAAGCACTACCAAACCTAACCTAGCCAAACCTAACCTTACCTAACGTTACCTTAAATAATGTAATGTAACCTAACCTAACCTTACCTAACGTAACCTAACCTTACCCAACGTTACCTAACCTAACCTTACCTAACATAACGTTACCTAAGCTAACGTTACTTAACTTAACCTTGATCTAACCACATTCTAGAGCTTACACTTAGGCCAAACCTTTTTCATGACCCTTTACCTAACGAAATTACACCTTACCTAATCAAACCTAATATTACCTAACCTTTCCTAACCTAACCTAACCTGCGATATAGCGAACAGCACATCACGCAAACTTGAAAGCAGCCCGCACGCACAGTGATGAGCGCACACAGAATCGTTTCAAACGTACATAGCGCTTGGCGAATTTGGCGTGTGTGCATCCCGGCAGTACTATCGTCGTTCACGACGATTTTGCGTTCAAGTAAGCTTTCCTGCTCACGCCACCACTGAAATAAATACTACCTAGGCTAACCTAACCTAGCCTAACCTAACCTATCCTTACCTAACCTAACCTCCTTACCTAACTTTCTAACATAACCTAACTTTCTAACATAACTTAACCTTACCTAACCTAACCCAACCTAACCTTACCTAACCCAACCTTAGCTAACCTAACCTTAGCTAACCGAACCTACAATAAGTTAATCAGCGATATAGCGAGAAGCGCGGCGTACCAACGTGAACGCCGCTCACACGCACACGATCTGCGCACACAAACACGCACACAAATCATCGCAAACGACGATAGCGCATCCCGGCATTATGTTGCCCTCGGTCCGTAAATTGGACTTCTTTTACTCGCTGCCGTTGACAACGAAGCCTCCGTTAGTACAGTAAACTCTTTGAAAGCATTTCTCTCATAAGCCTACCCATATATAAACTTAGAATTTTCTTGCAAAAACGCATTCACCATAGAGTCCTACTTCATATTTGAAGACAACCCCTCCCCCACAACACTTCTGTCCAGTGTTATCTACCGTTACCCATGCCAGGCCTGCGGTGCATCTTACATCGGTCGAACCGGTTTACCACTCGCAAAACCCTCACATTCAGCTCCCCGCCTACATGCTGAGCAAAACAACCATCCCACACCAAGTGTTGGTAGTAACGTTAGCAAGCCTTAGGTAAAAAGTTTAATATGATAAAGTACAATCTATACTGTGAAGATTTAACCCTCACGTTGAAACACCTAACAAAATTATGGCTCATCGAAAGAATTGTAGTGTTTGTCACGACCAGATAAGTTGACACATGACTTTAAAATTATTATCAACATTATATTATTATCATTAATGTTATGTAAATTAGCTTGGTCTTCCCAACTCTGATATAAATAATCTATTCTAGGAGTTGGAGAAAAAGTGACGAGTAGTATGCCAAGAGAAACATGAAACCTACGCACTAAGGCGTTTGCACACAGGAGCAACGCGTATGGAAACAGTAAATCAGGAAGGAAGAGGAATAACAGAAAACGCATTATTAGTAAGAGTAGGAAAACGGGAATGAGCAATATGAGCCGAAACGAAGATGTGCCGCAGCTATAGCTATCATGACTTCCTGGGGCGCTGCTCGTCATAACATAGGATGGGTGGTCCTGGCTTACCCTGTGATCCATTCTATGCTCCCTTATAGAATTAGTATCAACAGGAACTTCATATATGCAGTACCGAGTCACCACCAATAGAGCTGGTGAGATGAATGCTACAGTGCAGAGATTGGCCGTAGTGAGTCCGTGGGCTTCCCGCCCTGTGTGCAATTCATGAATTCCACTGAGGTCATCTTCATTCAAATTGGTGCGTAGCTGCGGGCCAGTGCCATCTCTCCGGCCAGATTTATTCGGTCTCCCTTTGCTGAAATGTCACAGAAAACGGAAGATCGAAAGACACCTTTTGAAAAGCGGAAAGCCTTTTCTGAACTTACGGAAACTGTTTTTTTTTTTTTCTCTTCTTGAATTTAATAATGAAATAATCCCAAATATATTTTAAAGCATAGATATGTTTGAATAAAAGAGAGTTTTTTATTTCTTTTCAGTGAGGTCAAAAAGATTTTGATGCTCGGAAAATGTTTTGCTGGGTATAAAATAAAAACCGTCTCCTCATTAGATGCGATGATTTAGTGAAATTTTAAAATCTTTCTTGTGCAGGAAATATTCTGGGTAACTTTCACAACATTGTAGGCTTTACTATTTTGCAACGCACAGCATCTCTACATTTTGAGAGATACTCGTCCTGTGAGCCTCGCGCTTGTAAGTGTGACTGTAGAATGTTTCGCACACGCCGCTGTGCGCCCAGCCAATGAGAGAGCTCGTTGCATGCTACTTGAACTCTCACACACCAAGGGGCGCTTGAGCTTCGTAAATGAACTTACAAGTGATAACTGTGAGATGATAATAAGAAGCGGGCTGTACAAGCTTGTATCAACCTTGTTAAATCTGGGCACTGGATGATTGGCAATGCGCGTTACGAGTGCACTAAAAAAGTTTTAAAATAACATATTTCTATAATCTGAAAAGCCATAACAGCAGAAATTTAGATCGGGGGGGGGGGCTGTAGCAACCATACTTCTATGTGCAATGCACCGCCAATGCTCGTTACTCCAACGAAGCACTTTTCCTACAGCTCCCAGCAACAATGATATATGAGATACCGACATAATTAGGCCACCTCGCAGGGCCGCGGTCGGATCTTGTTTGAAATTGGATCTTGACTCGGCGGGGAGTTCGTGACGAGAAAGTGGCTGCAGACGGAGCTAATTAGCGGAATGAGTCGCGTTACCTCTGGTGAAATTGAGGTAAGGACTACGACCGGCAATGCAGTGTATTTATGAATAAGTTGAAATATTGGACACTCAACTCAGAAGATATTCTTAATACTCCTTGTAAAAAAAGGTGTATTTATGTGTATCTAATACCGGGGATACACATGCATTTCTACACCCAACTGGTTGCGAGGCCTTGTTGCGAGCATGAGCAACTCGAGGGCAGTTTCGGTATATATTTACAATCGGTAGCATAGATACCGTGACATTTATGACATCTGAGTCTCGCATCCTTATGCGGGGGCCACACTAGGCGTTCGTACGAGCAGCGCGCAACTCGCTCAGAAATCATTGTTGTGTATCGGAACGACTGTAGGTGACACACTAGCGACGGGCAGCTGCTCATCCGACATGTAAAGTTCCTTCCAGACTACCGCACACATGTTCCGCAGAACTTCGTTGCTCATGCTCCTTAATCCAAAGAAGCTGCAGTTTTTGTCACTAGTAATAACTTATTTTACTTCTAGTATCGATACAACTAGGAATAAACAATCACTGTAAATGCAGATACTACTTATAGCATGCAATAGCAATGCACGTACTACCAACTGCTAAGTGAGCTTAGGTTAACATTTTCATACTTCTCTTGACCACACGGTCGTGCTTTCGAGGGTGCAGCAATACATTCATTCAAATCAAACGACTGGCTTGGAGAGCAACTCTAGAAATGATTGTTAAGTGAAGGTAACTCGATAATTTTCTGTTCCCCCAGAGGTAGTGCAAAGGGTTCGACCATTTATTTTATCTACAAACATAAACACGATGTGTCCACAAGACAAAACGGCAAGAAAATGTTTACCGTCAACTCAGTATTCTCTACAAGTGTCACTATTGAAGTGAAATTCATATTTCTCATCAAATCTGCAATGAAATAGAAATCAGAGAGGTTTAAAAGCTTTTAATATGCCTATAAAAAAACAAGAAAGCCTCATGGAACGCCTATTTTTTTCATTTTATTCAGTCATGAACCTGCTTTGTTTACAGCCTAAATCGCGCGGAAATCTCTAACAAAATGGACGCCCGCGAAAACGTAAACAACTGCGATTTGACGGCAGAAATTCGCAGCGATCACCGAAAACGCCACAGTGTGAACAGATCTTTCATTTCATCTCAGTTCGTAGGACAAGTAACTAAAAATACTTTACGAATAACAAAAAAAGCTGTTTCAAAAAGCACTCAGAATCACAATGTAAATACAAGTTCGATTTACGCGGCTGTACGACCGACTGGTTGCCCGTAGAATACCTCAAGCGACCTTTCGCCGCGTAGGCGCAACTTGTCTGTTCCTAGCAACAATTTTGCTGCTCGAAGACGTACGAGCTGCGCGTCCCGACAGCAAATTGCGAGGATGAATGCCTAGTGTGGCCCCTGCATTACATGAAGTTGTAGTTGTCTGTGTAAATGCCTAGTGTGTTCCCAGCATTTGACTTCTATCATCCTAAATAAAAACTTTTTCCGTAAGCAGTAAGCACTATTTGTTCGGCATGCAAAATGTACTGTAAGAGCTAGCACTGCATTGTCCTATTCTCAAATCTCGCCCTTACTTATGGAGCTACAACTAAATGTGGTTTATAAACCCCGTAGACTTTATGTTTCAGTGCTCACCTGGACATGGTGTTTTTGCAGTGTAATGATTTTCAGGCCTCGTTACACTTATACCGAGTTCACACTAGACAATTGCACGCACAATTTGATGCGAGGACGTTTAGTTCGCGCGTCGTCCCATCGGTGACAGACAAACAAAGAGACAGACGGACAAATTTGACAAAAACATAACCTCTTTGGCGAAGGAAATAAACAGGTTCACCATGTAAGCTGCAAATATCAAATAATTGCAGAGTCTAAGTACCTATCTATAAATACATAAATAATGCAATAAGGAATGACATACTGAAGTCTGAGGAGTAAACACCGTGTACTTATCGGCCACACTGAACAGTTGCTCCCAGTGTGCTTATACTGAGAAAAAGAGTGTTCCAAAACTACCTCTCGTTCTCGAGCAACGACGAGGAGTTCTCCCATCGTGGCATATATTTACTGCGGTAGCACAGGAAAGTGTGCCCTATTAAGACAACACTCTCTTCAGCGTGGCCTGCGCGTTATCAGGCCGCCCCCATTGTCCGGCCACCGGACGCCTCTTTGTTTGTATGAGCCGGCTGTGGGTTTGGGGCTCCGGGTAGCCCCTGAGTTGGAGGAAATGCCAC
>LQNS02001155.1:5584724-5598846 GCA_001587735.2 Parhyale hawaiensis
ATATCATTGTCAGCATTTGGAATAGACTCCCCTCCGATGTTGTTAGTGCGGAGTCAGTCAATGCGTTTAAAAATCGTCTTGACGTATATTGGGAGAGACATCCTCCGCAACTAAGAACTCCTCCTCAGGGAGTTGCAAACAAACACTTAACGGCCAAAGCTTCCGAGGCAACCTTAATCCGTCTCATTCTCTCTCCCGGTCCAACTACAGTTTGATGTCTCTAAGCTCCGCATGTCAGCGGCTCTTGAACGTGCTTGCGTGCATTAAGATCGTCTCTTGGGCAGGGACTCTTCACCCCCCTTTTTTTTCTCTCTCTCTCTTTTCTCCTGTCCTCTACATCCTACTAACATAATGGCAATAGCTCATAAAGTACCGGGGTGCATGTTCCGGTGTCTCTTTGGGAATGGGCCTATTGGTTCGTCAACTGCCGCCTATCTATTTTAATCTGATCAGGAAGTTCGGTCACTGCTCGAAAGAGGATAAATATCATCTGTCTCGGAGCTGCTGTTGTTCCCAGTTCTGTGACTCACTTTGGCCGAACTTTACGCAGAAATCTATTAGAAGCTTACGTGTTGCCTTATAATCACATACAGCATTTCGCCGTCTGATGACTGTGCCTAGGTTAACTAGTGCAAGTGTGATATTTGCTGAAAAGTATACTGATTGTCTCAGAGTCAGAGCTAGAAAATGGTCTCTGTCTCCAGATCAGGACAGAAAAATCTGTTGACACCCTACTCAAGGTGAACCGCAATGGTGCTGGCTACATACTATCTAACATGCATAGCCGATGGCAACGCATACTATTGCCAAACACTTGGCCGCAATGCAGTTCGTAACGATGGTAATATGCGATCATTGTATCTAATGTAACTCTAGTAATAAGCCGCTCCTTCCGCATCATGTCTTTGTGAGTACCTGATAATGCATATTTATATATTTTCTTTATTGAAATGAACTGCATAAAAAATAACTTCATAGTTGCTTAATTTAAAAAACTTACGCCGAGCTGAACTAAGCCTCATCAAATGTGTCCTATGAATCTTAGTTATTGCATTAATTGATGTACTTGGTTTATATGTTTAGGAGCTTTCATATTTACAAATGCCTTAGATTCATAATTTTTTTGGGAAAAAAATGCTTTCCTGGAGTTTAACTAACCGACGGCACTCCGGAAAACAGATGAAAAAATATCCAAAAGTGAATGTGACTGTAAAATCAGATGTGAAAAAACTGAAATTCATAAAATAACCTTACTTATGGAAATAACTTTTTCATTTTCAGTATTATTTTTTTTTTAATATTTTTCTCTAGTTAACAAATCATTTTCATAAGCCTTTGCGTCTAATAGGATAACATTACTACACTGAGAAACGTGTTGTCCTATGAGCAGCACGCATTTCCGTGATCTGACGCAATATCTGCTTAGCTTGCTCCTGCAGCGAGAAAACTGCCTTTTATTGTTATGCCGGAGCACCCCTAGGCAAGTGCATCCGATATTAGCACGGGAATGCATGCTGGTTTGGGGACAACACTTTATCAATGTAACTGTGCTTTTCATCAGTCCCTGCACTTCTTATGCGAATAGCGGCAGTTTTATAACGTCTAGCCAACTTTAGATAATTTCTGTATATACGGTATTCTACTGTAACTTGACATAGACAAAGCAAAAGAATGTAACTACCAGAAAGTGCAACCTTCTCATAAGTGCAGAGAATGTAGATGCAGTTAATTAATAAATACAATTAATGTAGATAGAAAGAATATACGTAGGTGTAGCCGTAAAGTGCAGAAATTATAAGACAGGTCTATTGAAGAGTCAAGTTGGACACGTCTCGCCTTAGAGCGATTGCTTCTTCAAGTGCAACTGCCTGAAATTACGACCTTCTCGTCAATGCGAATCAAAGCGACAGGTGAGGTTCTCCAGTAAGAGTTACAAGATAGACGAATGAACAAACAGGTAAACAATCCGGAAGCGGGTGCACACCTCAGTCCTTTGGGGCCCAGACGCAATATTCAGCGTCCTCATGCGTTACTGTTTCCATTCTAAAAACAGAAACGTGCTCAGCCTCCAGAGCTCTAACTTGCTGAAAATTTTTTCAAAAGGTATATGAAACTTTACTATCGTGTCGCTTGATAATCCCTCGGACGGATATTATAGTGAATATTTTAATAGATCGTTTGGTAGACACACAGTTGTGTTTACAGAGAGACAAAGCTACATTGGGATGCTGACTAGAACGTTCGTGAACCAAAACATCCGTGTGAACTCCCCCAAGTTTTAGAAATTGCTAAGCAAACAATTGTTCAGAAATCGAATTACTGCTTTACGTGTACGCTCTCTCTAAATTTTCGTTAAAATAATTGGCACGAATTACAACGGGACGATACATTAGAATCGTCAGCAATACTTGCAGGTCTCATAGAAGAACCTGAGCAATACACGCAACCTATTTCTGATAGAAATCGCCTGAGATAGTTTGATTATTTGGAAATTGAAGTTGAGCAGAGAGACCAACGCGTCTGGACATAAAACTGCGCCGTTTTATGCGGAGAATTAATGGCGATCGAGGACTTCGAAATTGAAAGTTTCCCTGGCCATTCGAACTTTAGACGCAGCTATTAAACTGGAATGTGGACGGAGAATACTGGAAGTTTTTAAAGAGCATTCTGGGGTAAATAATTATGAAGTGAAGGTGTTATTTGCTTGGCAGGATAGCTATAGTTAACGCAATCTATGGTGGGAGCAACGATGATATCGACTATATAATAAAGACAATAGTATTTCTATAAATTTATATGTTTCTATGTTGTAGAATTCGATGAAAAACAGTGGAATTTTTGTTACCCACCAAGCGCGTTTCGCTGTTCGTAAGGTGTGATGTTCAAAGCTGGTAAATTTGATTCTAGAGATTTTGCAAAATTGGGAGAGATTATCATACGGAGGTGTAACTAAAAAAATGTTTATATGTTTATAGATGTTTACATATTTATGTGCTGATATCTTTCTTGTAATGCTTTAACAAATAGATACTAGAAAAATAGACCAGGTTGGAGATTTTGGCGATTCTGTTGTGTTCAGGTGGAAACTGATGGACAATTTATTAGACTTGACCAGGTCGTAGAAGATGGCCAAAGTAGCAATAATTTTCCTTAAAATTGAATGCACTTTTTTCTCTAGAAACGGTAAAGTTCAACCGATAATGATATTTACAGTTTCTGAGCTGCTTTCTCTTCACATCGAACCTTTACTTGCTCTCAGTTCACAATGTACGAATTGAATAGATGAACAACGAAGTGCAAAAAAAAACGACTTTTTAGGGCACTCTAGACTCAGCAAGCATTTTTCTTGAACTTACTTTTTTCCTCTGACGTAACAGCTTTTCTTTTGAGCGTAGATATATCGATCCACTGAAGTTGTATTATAGTTTATATAGGATTGCTACTGAAATTTAAATTTACAGATACCTGGCAGTTTGCGCATATAAACTCATGTCACTTCGGGGAAGGAAGGATCGTGTTACACTTGAATTAAAACGAAGAGCACTAACATCTTTTTCTGGAACGGTAATTTGAATTGGCCGCTGTAGCGCATGCTTCGTAGCCATATTAGTAACCAAAGTACGGTTACTTCTTCTTGACCTAGACCCATATGGAGGCACTGATCCATCGGGTATGTTTCCTTTCTTTCTTCGGAGGGTGGCTGGTGTGCTCGCAGCCCCGCTTGCTTCCGTATTCCGTCGAATGTTGCGGCTGGGCTCTTTTCCGGAGTGCTGGCGTGTTGCCCATGTGACGCCTGTTCCGAAGGGTTCGGTCCTAAGGTTCGAATCCTTACGGACCCCTAATATATTTCTTTAGCTTATGGACACGACGAGCTACAAGCTTTCCTTTTAAGTTAACTCCAAGTGTGAGTGTGGACTAAGAAATCTGATACATACTCGTATACATGAGTATATATATATATATATGTATACGAGCACTTTGCTGCCTGGAGTCGAGGAAGCTGGGTGATTAGCTATAAAATTTTCAAGACTTACAATGCAGGAATATGTGAAGAACACTGAAAGTTAGATGGGATGTGAGAAAACGCAGTTCTTCGCCGGCCAGCACACCTTTCCGAGTACCAATGGGAAATGCTTCCCTTAGCGTGTTCGTGCAGCACAAAAACTACAGTCATCACGCCAAGGCAGGTATTTTCCGTCTCTACACGGGTATGTGTGCTGGTTAGAACAACACTTTTCATCCGTACAGAATTACAATAAAGTGCTATTGAATGTGGACTCAACATAAAAATGCCCTGAATGTATTGTGTGAGTAGCGAAGAATGCCGAGATAAGTGAGGTGATATTGCAGCGGTAATAAAATATTCTAAGCAGCTTCAAAAGCACAATGATCAAAAAAATTCTCCCTGCTCCTCCCTGCTACGAGATCGCCATGATTGTCGTGCCGTGTGTCCGCAGGGCGGGAAGTGAAAAGCAAACTTCGCAGAGAGAAAGGCCAGGAAGAATTGTGCCTAGCTGTATCTCGTTAACCAAGACTATTAAAAACGCGTGCCATCTGCCGCCATCGCTTCAAACATCAGCTATGCTATCAGCTTATGAAATATGAAACTGGTTATTGTTTTTTTATCGTCCGGGTCATGGATTCTACTCAACTTATTTTATCAATATTTTCCTGACTGAGATCAGCTTCGATGTATGGCTGAATAGAAGTCCACCGGGACACACACATCTGCCGAAGCATGCCCCATCACCCGGAGAATGAAATAGAGAAATGCTGATGCCCGACAGACACACACGCGGTTTTCCATAGAGCCACATTTCTGCTATAGTGGGGATTTACTCATCAGTATAAGACGATGAAAATCTTATCATAAATTCTCGCTCGAAACAATCGGCGCATGATAAAATATTCTCTATGCTATTCCTTCCTCTCTGTGCCTCACATGAATCAAAGAGTCGCCGCGTAAATACTGTGATGCGCTATGCTCTTAAAATGAAGCATTCTCTCGATATCAATCAGGCAGGAGTCGTTTGCACGTTCTGGAGAATTCCTATCTTTATATAATTTCTAAGAGAATTTGTTCGTGTTCAATGTAAGAGTAAATAGCTCTGCGGCATCAAAATAAAATCTTCAGCTTTCAAACGTTTCTCTTCGAGACTAACAGAATTTCTTATGTTCTGCTGACGCTCTTCTCAAAGGCAAAAAGCATTTTTCTAAAAAAAATATGAGAAGGTTCTGTAGTGCTGACGTTAGATGCCTTTGCAAGATCATATTTGATAACATTTTGAAAATTATATGATAAATCTCAAATTTGTATGAATGTCTGCTCTTGGCGAAAATAAACTTTTCCGTAAACATGACGCGAGTGGAATATAGTCCTTTAAATTTTACTTTCTCGTACATAAAACATCATCGATCAAATCTAGTAAGGCACTAGTTCTTGATAAAAAACAATTTCTGAAATTTTTTTTTTTTTTTCGCAGTCGCCAGCAACAAAGATTTAGCACTTCAAAGAGCGAGGCCGCTCCCCCAGACACCAAAGATAAGGCTATGGAATTTTTAAATTTCTTTTGAAGTAAGCGAATTTAACGACGCCATTAGTATTCGAGAGGGATCCTTGTTTGCTTTGGGGGACACAAAACACGCAGGAGTTCGGCGGACCCGTGGCAAATCTATATCCTTGTAACGGGAACTGGATCCAGGAAGGACCATGACTGGGCAAAACCTGGAAAAAGTTGGGCCAATTCTAGAAAAAGGACTGAACCTATGCTGTAAGAGGGACTGGGAGCAAGCATGAATCAGCGGTATTAGGGACCCATTTTAGAATAGTGATTTAACCCGTGCTGGAAACAATACTAGACTCATGCTGGAATCGAGACTAGACCCATATTGGAAACCAGACTAGGCCCATGCTGTAAATGAAACTAGGCCTAAGCTGGAAACGAGACTCGACCCAAGCAGGAAACGAGACTCGGCCCATGCTAGAAACATGACTAGGATTATGCCGGAAAAGGAACTGGGTCCATATTGGAAAAGAGAGCCCTACGCTAGAATTGTGACTCTGCCCTTATCAAAAGGATACAGGGCTCAAGCTGCTTCCAGTTTCTGACTGCTCACACGAACATGCTACACCTTTAACCCTCTAAAGACCTCTTGGCCTCACGAGTCCTGTTTCGCAAAAATTAGGTTTATAAATAAAGAAGGAATCAGTGATTGTTGGACCTATGAGCGCCGCGACTAGGAGACGGTAGTCGGAGGACTACAATTTAAGACTGTCTCCAAAAGTTTGAGAAAAACAGAAACTTTTACTAAAGCGTACAACTACTGACTGAAGATATTCGCTGTTCATGCGAGAACGAAAAAATTCCATATTATACTAGCCGCATTGCTTCATAATTGTCATCTGCTGTATGTGTGGGCAGTGTGACGTTAAGTGCCATTGAGATGATTGCCAAGCTTGTCGACTCATCGCAACAAAAACACTTTTTTAAATATAATAATGGAAACGTTTTGCTATACTTTCCTCTTTAACAATACCCTGGGCTGTCTCACTATTCTCCATTGCAGGGGGAAATATTTTCGCATGTTACACTAATTACAACCTCTTATTCCGCAGGATGCAATGCTTAAATTGTTACGTTGCCACTGCGTCGCCTCTATGCACAGTCAGGGATGAAGTAAAGCTAGTGCAATTAATTATTATTCCACATTTGGAAAAAAAATCCGAAAATGATCAGAACGATTCACTATATATAATCTCTACACAAATTTCGAGGTTGGTTGCCTCAATTCTTCATGGCATTTTCAAAGTAGGTCTTCTTGCCAAGGTAAAACACAGCTGGTTTAATCAGTGCAAGGAAGTCCGGAACTCAGAAAGCCGCTCTAAATGTTACTAACTCGGGCCAACTTTGCTAATCAGAAGCTGGCCAACTTTGTTTTGACTTCGGTCGGCCCGCAGGGACTGGGTCCCGAGAGGGACTTCGCGGCCAGGCTTTTACAGTGATTTTATTCCGAGCAAGATTTCGGTTTCAACATTTTAGATAATTTTAGACCAAAAGAGTATGGTATGCGTAGGATTTCAGTATGTCCCTTGTTTCTTAAAAGTGGAAACATTGTATCTCGCTCGTCACCGATTTCAGCTTCAGGGAAGGATTTTCAGGTCTAGTTTTTTTTTTCAAATTTCATAGTAGGAGCGACTGAGTGACCAGTTATCTTGGTTAAATTTCATAGTAGGATAGTTTGAGATTTACTTTGTTCTACAACATTTCACCGTAATTAATTGACATTTTGCCTGATATTTTCTTCTACAGGTTTTCTAGTAAGAAGAATCTTACAAAATACTACTCAACACAGTACCTAGGGCATAGGGTACTTAAGTCATTTACGCCTCTCGTTGCATTAACGTATCTTATAACGATGCAGTGTATCGACACAAATGGGTAATAAGGGTTTTTCTTCATGCTTCAACTTTTTTGTTGGCGACTTTCGTTTTGGGGGAAGCAAGACCATTACTTAATTCACTCTGCCTCCTGAAAGCAGCTTCTTCCTCTCCGAAAACCTTAAGATCAGTTTCGCAACACTCTGATTTGTCCCCTGTTGATAGAAGAGTCGTAGGTATATTGGAAGTCCTGTAGGAATATTGCCTCAGTTTCGAAATGCCAAGTTCTACAGCATGTTTGTTTTTCGTAGAGAAGTAAATCCTTTTCTTTAGCTATCACCACAGGCAATCGTGAAGTTCTCCGGCCAAAAATCACTTTTCCATTTAAAAATTTACTAGGTACACAAGAACTATAAAAGATACAAAACTTTGAATATGAAAGTCGTATCGTCACTTCGCATCATATTTACGAAGATCTCTCACTATTTTTCTTTCATTTGCAGTTTACTAGAAATTTATATCCCTAATAGATTTGTGTAGTAAATTTGTAAGCAGGCTAAGTGACTTTTCGCTGACCGCATATATTGCACTCCATCAGTTTTACTCCTCTTTTCTGCTATTCACTCATAGAGGTATTGGCTTCTGCTACAACTTAGGGTGGCTCTGCTAACAGTCTAAGTTTCTGTATTTCCTCACTATTGGAGGTCTGTCTCTCTAGCAGGAATGTTCTGTAATTTTGGAGCTCCTTGTTCCAGCTGTTATTTTGTAAATGGACTTCGCCAGTAGCGCTGAATAAAAACAAATATGCATATTTAATCCGCCAAGTTTATATATGATGAATGTTTTGCGATGAACTTTTCACGGCACCCTATGTAAGTCTACCGGCTTTGATTTGTACAAAGTTAGTGTGTATCCCCAGGCAGTGCCGCAGCTGCACCGGCAGCCCTGTGTTCTTTTGCTTCAGAAGCAGGCCACTTTCTTCCCGACCATGTTTACGTGACCAGAGATTGGGTCTCTATAGGTACACCTTTGATTTACCGACCCACCTGTCACCCCAAATTGCCGCGAGGAAACAATGACGTCGCTAGTAAATTGGTTCGGCCTCCTGGGGGCAGCCTGGCGCTTTTGCGATATTGCTGCAAGCTTTTCTACTTCAAATAACGATGGTAATGACAGGAAATATTATTCTGCTTGTGGTGGCAGCCATCCTACGTCCATTCAACCATGCAGTAAAAAGTAAAATCTATCGATCTCTCAACCCAAATGGGAATCCCAGAACCACCGGTTCCTACTGTATATATTTGCCCAAAAAGGGAAAGAAGAGTGTACGGCTGCAGTCGATCATAGATCGTCAGCAACTAAGGAAGGCTGTTATTTTTACTACCTGCCACCCCAACCATTCCAATCTCTGGCCGGAGTCAGTACCCCCGCTGCAACATCCGGGTACTACACGCTGACTGAGCAGGTCAAGCACAACAAAAACTTGCCCGTCTGGCTGGCGGGCGCGAACCCGTGACCGTGAGCACTAATATCTGCATCCTCTCGACCCTTGCCGCTGTAGGGAAACTCTATGCAATTGCGCCCTGAACTTTCGAGCAGCCTTCCACCTCGCACGTCCTTCAACTTGAGTACTAGCCAGGAACGTCTTGGCTGCCGACTTTCGCAGTGTACCAGGAATATGGGCGAGCTGAACCTCCGCTCATAAGTTGAGTCTACGATTGTATAATGTGATCCTGGCATATCGCTCTCAGTACTAGCGCCAAGACATTCAACTTGATTGCAAGACGCTTTGACTCACGTTTGAAGCAACTTCGGCAATAGCTACGCTGTTCGCTTGTTGAAAAAATATTTAAAATAAATTTCGAAGTGAACACTTGAAGCCCTTTTCATGGGTATCCTAACTACCGTTTCTCACTAGGTAGTTTTCAACGGGAGTCAGGAGCCTCGTCCGTGAAGCTCAAGTTTCCGGTGTTCCTGCTGCCAGGCGCCGTATTCACTAATATCATATTTGTACATCAGTTTGTTTGTTTGTTTCTCTCACTGCACTTCCACCAATGAGATTAATATGTGTTCGTTACAGTTACTGGGTGCCAGAGGCACTCACTTTCATTGTTGATCTGATTTCTCTCCATAGGAAAGTATTCACACAATAATATTATTACAATACAACGCGTCACAGCCACGCCCGAAAAGTTGGAACGCTGACGGGTCTAACTTAAGTTATGCGGGGCTCCCTCCTTTCAATTAAATCTCCTTAAGTTCTATACATCAATTCAACCGTTCGTCTATACGCTGGGGTATCATTGATACCACATCTATATAGAGCAGTGTTTCCCATTGGGGGCGCATATCAACCTACAGACCCCCTGTAATTCACGCACGAACCCCCTGCCGGTTCATGACGTTTAAAGCTTCTGTGGCAATATTACATTGTTTCTATCCCATAGATACCTTGAGTTACCTTGAGAGTCTTCGGAAGAAGTCCAGGTGACGTTCTTCACTTTACCCCACGTGTGTGGAGTCACTCTGTTGGGTGTCTTCTGTGGTGCCGCAGTTAGCGACCAAAGAGAGAGCCAGCAGCGAATTATCTCCATAGTGCACGTAACCGCTGACCGCTGGTCTATCTGGTATCCTTCTTAAATGTGAATCCAGCAAATTTTTGAACTCTACAGTTTTGATGTCAGTGGCGTTTCGAATATGCTGAGGCATTTTGTTAGATAATAATTACAGAATATTTTAAGGTTGTAGGAGGAAAAATATAAGGTTAAGCAGCTTATAATAATATTTTACATCAATTCAATTAAATTGAAGAATTTTAACTGTGGTCTAGTTACCCTTAAGTGCTTTTGCTCTATCACGAAAGCTTAGCTTTTTCTTTTTCAAAAACGGCGAGAGCAGTATATACAAACCATTGTTTAAAGCAAATAGTCATTTAGGGCAAGTCAATGTAAATCCAAGAGAGTTAGAGGTGGAAACTCGCTGTATGTGAGAAGGGGCTGTGCTAGGATCTCATATGACTGTAACATGAGGAATAATATGTTTGGCGTATGTTGTTATGCCTCTGTCGTTCTGTATTAACTGAAAAGCAATAGCCTGGAGACAATCGATGTCTACAATACTCATGCAGTGCGTAGCATAATAAGTTGATGCCCTTTTAATGGCAAGGGTCCGTGTGTTTCAGAGCGATGTGTTTCTCAGGGGGTCCGTAGAAAACGGAACTTTGGGAACCAGTGATGTAGAGGGAACTGCGGGAGTCAGGTCCTAACTGCTACGCAAGGAGGTTTAATAGATATACTGTAGAAGCTCCTTGCTGCTACAGTTCATATGCAGGTCCTGGGTGTGTTGGACTTGGAATATAATGAAGCAAACACTCTGCCCTTTGAATGGATGGAAAAATGTTTCTAAAGAAAATTTGAGGTGGAATGGGTAATTGAATGCTGTGCATGCTTTGAGATTATCTAAAAAGGAAGAAACCGATCCTAAAAACAAGGAAATTACCATATTTGTGCAAACGGCAACTGTCAAAAGTATCATATTGCTAGAGGAATAGATTTATTTAACATTACTGGGGAAAACGTTACTGAAGGTAATTTCGATGAGGATAGACCGCTCGTGACCCATTAGGTCACCATCACCATCTTCTTCACTTTTGCAAAAAAAAATTGTTATTGAGCTGGTCAGCTGGTCACTTTTGATCGCCCATTCATGCCCGTACGGATCACCATCATCAGAATCGTTGCTTCTCAACTTCTCAAAGAAATATTCAACACGTTTTCCAGCTGTTTTCCCCGTATCATATTTGAATTTAACTAGCACGTTTATGCAGCCGAAATCGGGTATCATATTCCGTATCACGGATACAATCGAATTACATCTTGAACGCTAGAATTTCTTCCTTTCCTAGAGGGAAGATCCTGTGTCAAACAGGCAAGTTAATAAATAAATAAATAAATAAATAAACGATAAATAAACTACTAAATAAATAAACAAGCAAGGTTCACAGACTTAGTATAATACTAGACGGCCCGTGACCAATGAGATTTAATTAGAAGGAAGTAGCAGCGGCTGCTTAAATCTGAAGCTGATTTTTCCGGAATGGCTGAAGTATGGCTGGCGCGATGATTGGCTGCAGGAACGGCTGGAACCCTCTTATTGATGAGAAGGGATGGCCAAGAGCTTGTAATTAGTGAGAAGGAAGCAGCCCCTGAAGAACGAAGAGCTTCTGTGGCCAGTACAGCGAAATGTGGCTGTGTCCCCTCCTCCTATCAAACCTATCCCGTGACCCATTGGGTCACCATCAACGTTTTCATTGCTTCTCAAAGGAATAGTCAACACTGTGCCTGTAAGCAATGATAAAGGTAATTTTACGATATAGTCCAGTTGTATTCCCGATGTTAATTTTGCGTTTAACGTACACGTTTATACAGCCGAATTCAGCGGGCTCTCCCAACGCTACCTAGACGAAACGTGGCCTTGGCTCTCCTGCCATTGATCCCACCGTTGATATAGTGACATTAAATCTTCATCACTCAAATTTCTTCCTATCATATAGTGAACGCTGATATTCCTTTTAGCTTTTAACGATCATCTTAGCTACTGATACTGGCCACCCGACTAAAATGTCAGAAATTCAAATCTTTTGTGCACTCGGCGTATGAAGAAATCGGTATCCAAGTTACTATGCTTCTTAAATATCCGTCTCGTCCTGGCTCCTGGACAAAAATCTAGACTGCATAGCAGACATCACGAAAGCGTATCTCCACCGCCTTCAAATTTCTTTCTATCTTAGAGCAAGTAAATCAATAAATAAGCAAGTAAATAAACAAACAAGGTTCACAGACTTTTAGTATAATACTAGACGACCCGTGACCCGTTGGGTCGTCATCCCGGTAGTCTTCGCTTTAGCAAAAAAGCAGGTGTTGTTTAGCTGGGCATAGACCACCTGCTATTCTGCCGTCCTCTTTTGGCCGTCAAAGAGCGGCTCGTTTGGTTCACTATCAACAGATTCTTTTCTTCTCTAACGAATATTCAACACCCAGGTTGTTAGCAAGGTGAAATTATTATATGTTACGTATTTCAGTTGTATTGCCCATCGACACAATGAATTGATCATGCCCGTTCTTGAGGCCCAGCTCAGTTTAACTTCCGTATCACAGATACAATCAAATTAAACAGCTAATCCATGGAAAGAATGCGACTGCCCTCCAAATATTTCGAATATCTCCCCTTCTATAGTTCCCTACCTTTGATTATGCAAATACAATTTTCTTGCTTATTTTTCAAGATAAGTGTCAAACATTTAAAATGTCAATTGTAAGTTGGTGCACAGGTATGTTGTAACTTTAATAAAAAAAAATAAAACGGAACCATTTCCCACGTCTTGCCAACATTTGCTTATCGCACGGGGTTCTGCTGTTACACCAAATTATGCAACATCACTCTCTAGTCAACATTGGCAAGAGAAGCGGTCTAACCGGTGAAGAAACATGAAAGCGACGTCGTTATTAGCTTCTTGTAAGAGAACACTCGAAGTTTCCAAGGAATTACAGCGTGATCGCCGAACAATTAAGGCTTATGCAATTGAAGGTAAATTCAACTGCAAAACTCCGGATAGAGCCTCTACGAGGAAACTGACTGCTCGGGATATGCGATATTTGAAGGTTTCTATGGCTAAAAAAACAACTTCTACAAGTAAGGCGATATTTGAAGACACTGGAGCCCCAATACTAAGCAAAAAGACAAGATGTGAGGTTCTGCATAAGATGGAGAAAGAGAAAAAGGCAATTAAACGACCACTTCTAACAAAAACTCATAAAAAAAGGGTCAAATGGGCTGAAGAGAACATGAAAACTGATTTCTCCAATGTCATATTTAGTGACGAATGCAGATCTACTCTTGATGGTCCAGATGGATGGGCATCTGGATGGGTCCTGCATGACCGACTTCAACAGACACGGGGTAAGCGTCAACAAGGTGGTGGAGGTGTGATGTTTTGGGCTGGGATAGTAGGTGACACCCTTATTGGTCCATTTGAAGTAGCAGAATGAGTTAAACAGAATGCAGAAAGGTACTGCCAGTTTGTTGAAGCCATCTTGATTCCATGGATTGATGAGTAGACCATCGCACGCAGATCCAAATTGGTATTTCAGCAAGATAACGCTCCCTCACACCAAGCACGGTACACTGCTAACTGGCTTGCGGATGGAGGATTCAAATCAAAAGGATTATGACCTGGCAAGCAAATAGCCCCCGATTTAAATTCTATTGAGAACCTCTGGGCAATGATCAAAAGGAAGGTCTATGAAGGTGGTCGGCAGTTTTCGAGCAAAGTAAGGCTATGGAATGCAGTAAAAACAGCTACAGATTCTAATCCACCATCTGAAATATCAAACCTGACAAAGTCTTTTCATAATCCCCTTATGAAAATCTTGAAAAATTGAAGTTGCTATGTTCAAAGTTAACTTATGTTTGCCACTACTGAACACTTATTTCAGTGTTCATTGAATTTGTTTGGTTACAATTTCTTGGTTTTGGATGAGTAATAAAAATATTCCTGTTCATTTGTATTTATTTCCTCTTATGACGTTCTTATTAACTTTTGCATAATCTGAGGTAACAGTAAAAAACTCGTAAATAAGCAAATTGTATGATAAACTTAGCAAATGGCTAAATATTTATTTTACAAGTGCTGTTTATATTTGCAACACAGCCATACATTTAGTTAATATTGATGTTTCAAAGTTC